>QANT01004106.1:0-45977 GCA_003254885.1 Purshia tridentata | reverse complement strand
TAGGGGGGCAATTAAGACCCCTAATGTTCCAACAAACTACCTTGATCATTGGGGAAGCTTAGGGGATGTGCCCAGGCAAGGAGTGCCCTTCTTATGAGGTTTCTTCTTCATCTTCTTCTTATGCTTGTTACTTGAAGATGCCCCTTCCCCAACTGGAATACCATCAATATTCTTGCCAAGTATCTTACTCGGCCAAAGAGACTTGTCGGGGGAGGCCCTGCTTGGCTCAATATCACTAGTAGTGTCCCTCTCCACCTCTAGCACATTAAAGGATTTAAAAGAGGTGATCATAGGGGCTGGGGAAGGAGGGCTACTGTCCACATCAGTAGCACAAGAAGTACCATCGCCCTTGAAGTTGCGGATTGCTCCAATTACTTTGGTACTCCATCCACCCATTTGCTTGTCACCATCAATCGGGCCATTCTCCACACTTGGCTTTAGTGGTTGAAATTCCTTGGGTTAAGCAATAGTATCAGCTACACCTTTTTTAATCCACACCATAGGCTTATAATTAGGGGAGCAATTGCCATGCGAATGACCAAAAGATTTACATAAGGTGCACACCATCGGTTTCCATTGATATACCACCTAAATCTCCACCGACCTAGGAGTGATACCATCATCTTCACCATTCAACACAAGATCAAAAGAATCAATTAATTCTGATGAAGCATCAACCTCCACACAAACCCGAGCATAAGAGATTCTCTTATGATTTTCAGTAAGGCTATCTGCATATAGCGGCCTCCCTACTGCGCTTGCAATATAGCTCAGCCCATTAGCCGTCCAAAACTCATGAGGGACATTATAGAACTTGACCCAAATGGGGATCCTAGAGTGGGATTCCTTAGTGAGGATGAGACCTTGCTGCAACTTCTTTAAAAACAAGGGCTTACCAGCAAAAAGCCATGGTCTAGCCTCCAAAATAGATGAGCAATCTTCAGCCCTACCAAACTTAAAGAAGAAAAATCCACCCTCATTGGCCAAAACCTCAATCAGCCCTTTATTTCCCCACACTCTCATGGCAATGGACTTAACCGCTGTGAATGGCAGCTTTTTCTCCAGCATTTAGCCGACTAAGCAATTTTCCCATTGCTTGCAACCTTTAGCCACCACATGAGGTGGTGGAGACGCCACTCTACGATTCCCTTCCAAGGTTGGTTGGTGGAACTTGAGCTTCATAGGAGCATAGAGATGACTCCCAGCCCCATTAACAGCCTGGCTGTAATTTTTAGGTTGGTTTCGCAAGGGTTGGAGTTGACAAAGGGGGGTACGGTTTGGGGAAGGTGGTTAGGGTTCTGTCTAACTTTTGGGCAAAGGGTGTCAGCTGGTCCAAGAGACAAAATGGGTGATGTGGACGCCTCCTTAAACAAAGCAAAGGTGTTCCCAATTTCCTTATCCAAAAACCCGGACTTACCATTTTTGGAAGTGCATGGTAGGGGACGATTGGGAGTGCAGCTGGCTTGTCCCCTCAGATTAGGCTGCTCCTCACCTTTTTGACCCATGTGAAGAAAGCTGGAGGCCCCAACGAGTATAAACACATGACCCAAGGAGCTGGCAGGTGCAACATCCAAGGAATTCACATGAACTGAGAGCTTTGACTTCTCTGCCCACTCCAGCCCTCTATTATCCAAGGGGTTATTGTCCACTGGACGCCCTGGGGTACCTTGCGCAACTTGGATCTTTGGAGTCCCTCCCTCTTTCGCACAAACTTGGATGCTCACCTCAGCCATGGAAATGGCACCAAAAAGCTCGCTAGGCACTGTATGAGAGGGTTTGGATGATGGGGAGAGGGTAAAGGTAGGTTGAGGAGTGAGTAAAGACGCGGAGGGTGGTTGAAAATAGGGCCAAGACAAGGACTTGACCATGGAACAAGAAAAAGAGGTGGGGGGCAGCACATGAGTGTTTGCGGGTGTAAGAGAAGTTTGGGGGAGGTTTGTGGCGCGATGGAGGGGCAACTTTGAGGCTTGAGAAGGTGAAGAAATGGTTGGAAACAAAGTTTGGGGGCAAGTCACTTGCAGGTAAGGGGAGAAGGAGTCATTTATTGTAGAAGGCAACAAGGGGGTGTTTAGGGGTGGTAAAGGAGATGGGGAAACAAATTAGAGGCCCAAGGTGGCTCAGAACAGATCGGAATCATGGTTTAGGAGTAGAGACATGGGGCTGTTGTAGGGGGCAATAGGGAGGATTCTAGAGAGAAGGGGGAGCATCTCTCCCAAATGAACTACTTTAGGTGTTAAGAATGCCCTAATACGTCATTTCAGTGCATATTGAGTCAAATTCGGCTAACGTTGCAACAAAATGTGCTCATTTGGCAAGAAAGACATAGGGATGCACTTTCTCATGCTTAGATTAGCGTTCCAGCCTGAAAAAAGCACATTTTGTGTTAGGATAGAACAAAACTGTCCTTCCGATGCATACTCAACCTAACTTGGTCAAAATTGCACCAAAACATGCCTGGTTGGAAAGAAAGAGACGAGGACGCACTCTCTAATGCCTCTATTAGCGCGCTCACCCAAAAGAACCGTTTTAGGTTTCAAGAATGAACGAAAATGTCATTTCGGTTTACACCAAGTACAATTTGCTTAAAGCTGCACCAAAACGTTATCGGTTGGCGAGAAAGACATGAGGAAGTAGTTTCTCATGCTTGGATTAGCATTCTAGCCCAAAAGAAGCACATTTCGTGTTTAGAAGTAAAGAAAACATCATTCCGGTGAATACTCAGTCCAATTTAGTGCAATTTCCACCAAAACGTGCTTGGTTGGCAAGAAAGATATGGGGAAGTACTTTCTAATGCTTGAATTAGCGTTCTACCCCTCAAGAAGCACATTTTTCTATTAAGAACATACGAAAACAGCATTGCAGTGCACACTCAATCTAATTTCATTTCAATTGCACCAAAATGTGCCTGGTTGGCAGTAAAGACATGAGGAAGCACTTTGTCTTGTTTGGATTAGTGTTCTAGTCCAAATGAACCACTTTAGGTGTTAAGAATGCATGGAACGTCATTTTCGGTGCACACTGTGTACAATTTGGTTAAAATTGCACCAAGACATTCTCGGTTGGCAAGAAGCACATACTCATACTTGGATTAACGTTTTAGCCCTCAAGAAGCACATTCTGTGCTAAGAAAGAACTAAAACATCATTTCGGTGCATACTCAGTCTACTTTCATCAGAATTGAATCAAAACGTGGCCAGTTGACAAGAAAGGCATGAGGAAGCACTTTCTCATTTCTCGATTAGCGTGCTAGCCCTAAAGAACCATTTAGGTGTTAAGAATGCATGAAAACACCATTTGGGTGCATACTCAGCCCAAATTCGTCAAAATTGCACCAAAACTTTCTTGGTTGGCAAGAAAGACATGAGGAAGCACTTTCTCATGCCTCGATATTAGCGTGCTAACCCTAAAGAAATGCTTTGGGTCTTAAGAATGCACGAAAACGTCATTTCGGTGCACACTGAGTCCAATTTGATTAAAGTTGAACCGAAATGTTCCCGGTTTTCAAGAAAGACATAGGGATGTACTTTCTCCTTCTCGATTAGCGTTCAAGCCCTAAAGATCCACATTAGGTGATAAGAATGCACGAATACGTCATTTCAGTGCATACTTGGTCCAATTGGGTTAAAGTTGCACCAAAACATGCTGGGTTGATAAGAACAACAAAGGGAATCACTTTCTCACTTCTTGATTAGCATTCTAGCGCAAATGAACTACTTTAGGTGTTAAGAATGAACGAATACGTCATTTCAATGCACATTGAGTCAAATTCGGCTAACGTTGTAACAAAACATGCTCAGTTGGCAAGAAAGACATAGGAATGCACTTTCCCATGCTTGGATTAGCGTTCAAGCCTCAAATAAGTACATTTCATGTTAGGATAGAACAAAAATGTATTTTAAGTGCGTACTCAGCCTAACTTGGTTTAAATTGCACCAAAACGTGCCCTATTGGAAAGAAAGAGACGAGGAAGCACTCTCTAATGTCCCGATTAGCGTGCTCACCCTAAGGAACCGTTTTAGGTTTCAAGAATGCAAGAAAATGTCATTTCGGTGCAGACTAAGTGCAATTTGATTAAAGTTACACCAAAACGTTCCCAGTTGGCGAGAAAGACATGGGGATACACTTTCTCATGTCTCGGTTAGCGTTCAAGCCCTAAAGATCCACTTTAGGTGCAAAGAATGCATGAATACATCAGTTCGGTGCACACTTGGTCCAATTTGGTTAAAGTTGCACCAAAATGTGCTCGGTTGACAAGAACCACATGGGGAACCACTTTCTCACGTCTGGATTAGCATTCTAGCGCAAATGAATAGCTTTAGGTGTTAAGAATGCAGTAATACGTCATTTCAGTGCACATTGAGTCAAATTCGGCTAACGTTGCAACACAACTTGCCCGGTTGGCAATAAAGACATGAGGAAGCACATTCTTTTGTTTGGATTAGTGTTCTAGCCCAAATGAACCACTTTAGGTGTCAAGAAAGCATGGAACATCATTTCAGTGCACACTTGGTCTAACTGAGTTAAAGTTGCACCAAAACATGCTTGGTTGATTAGAACCCCATGGGGAATCACTTTCTCACATCTGGATTAGCGTTCTAGCACAAATGAACTGCTTTAGGTGTTAAGAATGCATGAATTCTTTTGTTTGGATTAGTGTTCTAGCCCAAATGAAAGCGCAAATGAACTGCTTTAGGTGTTAAGAATGCATGAATACATCATTTCAGTGCACATTGAGTCAAATTCGGCTAAGGTTACAACAAAATGTGCTCAGTTGGCAAGAAAGACATAGGTATGCACTTTCTCATGCTTAGATTAGCGTTCCAGCCTCAACGAAGCACTTTTCGTGTTAGGATAGAACGAAAATGTCTTTTCAGTGCATACTCAGCATAACTTGGTCCAAATTGCTCCAAAACGTGCCCGGTTGGCAAGAAAGAGATGAGAAAGCACTCTCTAATGTCTCGATTAGCTCACCCTAAGTAACCGCTTTAGGTTTGAAGAATGAATGAAAACATCATTTCGGTGCACACACAGTACAATTTGGTTAAAGTTGCACCAAAACGTTATCGGTTGGCGGGAAAGACATGAGGAAGTAGTTTCTCATGCTTGGATTAGCATTCTAGCCCTAAAGAAGCATATTTCGTGCTTAGAAGTAACGAAAACATCACTTCGATGCATTCTCAGTCCAATTTCATACAATTTCCACCAAAACGTGCCCAGTTGGCAAGAAAGATATGGGCAAGCACTTTCTAATGCTTGGATTAGCGTTCTACCCATCAAGAAGCACATTTTTCTGTTAAGAACACACGAAAACATCATTTCGGTGTATACTCAATATAATTTCTTTTCAATTGCACCAAAACGTGCCCTATTGGCAATAAAGACATGAGGAGGCAGTTTCTCTTATTTGGATTAGCGTTCTAGCCAAAATGAACCACTTCAGTGCACACTGTGTACAATTTGGTTAACTTGCACCAAAACGTGCTCAGTCGGCAAGAAGCGCGTTCCCATGCTTGGATTAACGTTCTAGCCCTCAGGAAGCACATCCGTGTTACAAAAGAACTAAAACGTCAATTTGGCGCATACTCAATCTACTTTCGTCAGAATTGCATCAAAAAGTGCTCGGTTGGCAAGAAAGGCATGACGAAGCACTTTCTTATGTCTCTATTAGCGTGCTAGCCCTAAAGAACCACTTTAGGTGTTAAGAATGCACAAAAACATCATTTCGGTGCATATTCAGTCCAAATTAGTCCAAATTGCACCAAAACTTCTCCTGGTTGGTAAGAAAGACATGAGGAAGCACTTTCTCATGCCTCAATATTAGCGTGGTAACCCTAAAGAATCATCAAAAAGTGCTCGGTTGGCAAGAAAGGCATGAGGAAGCACTTTATTATGTCTCTATTAGCCTGCTAGCCCTAAAGAACCACTTTAGGTGTTAAGAATGCATGAAAACATCATTTCGGTGCATATTCAGTCCAAATTCGTGCAAATTGCACCAAAACTTCTCCTGGTTGGTAAGAAAGACATGAGGAAGCACTTTTTCATGCCTCAATATTAGCGTGGTAACCCTAAAGAACTGCTTTGGCTCTTAAGAATGCACAAAAAAGTCATTTCGGTGCACACTAAGTCCAATTTGATTAAAGTTACACCAAAACATTCTCGATTGGCAAGAAAGACATGGGGATGCACTTTCTTATGTCAGCGTTCAAGCCTTAAAGATCCACTTCAGGCACGAAGAATGCACGAATACGTCATTTTGGTGCACACTTGGTGCAATTTGAATAGGGTTGCACCAAAACGTGCTCGGTTGACAAGAACCACATGGGGAACCACTTTCTCATGTCTGGATCAGCGTTCTAGCGCAAATGAACTACTTTAGGTGTTAAGAATATACGAATACGTCATTTCCGTGCACATTGTGTCAAATTCAGCTATCGTTGCAACAAAATGTGCTCAGTTGGCAAGAAAGACATAGGGATGCACTTTCTCATGCTTGGATTAGCGTTCCAGCCTCAAAGAAGCACATTTCTTGTTAGGATAGAACAAAAATGTCTTTTTGGTGCATAATCAGCCTAACTTTGTCTAAATTGCTCCAAAACATGCTCGGTTAGCAAGAAAGAGACAAGGAAGCACTTTCTAATGTCTCGATTAGCGTGCTCACCCTAAGGAACCGCTTTAGGTTTCAAGAATGAGCAAAAATGTTATTTTGGTGCACACTCAGTACAATTTTGTTAAAATTGCACCAAAACGTTATTGGTTGGCGAGAAAGACATGGGGAAGTAGTTGCTCATGCTTGGATTAGAATTTTGGGCCTAAAGAAGCACATTTCGTGTTTAGAATTAACAAAAACATCATTTCGGTGTAGACTCAGTCCAATTTCGTGCAATTTCCACCAAAATGTGCCAGTTGACAAGTAAGATATGGGAAGCACTTTCTAATGCTTGGATTAGCGTTCTATCCCTCGAGAAGAACATATTTCTGTTAAGAACGCATGAAAACATCATTTCAGTGCATACTCAAAGTAATTTCGTTTTAATTACAACAAAACATGCCCGGTTGGCAATAAAGACATAAGGAAGCGATTTCTCTTGTTTGGGTTAGCGTTCTAGTCCAAATGAACCACTTTAGTTGGATATAGCTTTAAAGAAAAGTGGGGTTAGAGGAAGATGCTCTCCTTTCTCTTTAGTTTTCTGCCTTCATTCTCACTACCCAAGTTCAACCACCACCACCTGCAACTAAACCATACATACCACCTCCCAGCCACCTTTCTTTCCTCCTGAAATATCACCTCTTCCAGTTTTCTCTCATCCCCCCAACCCCCTTGCCCAAAATACCTCAGAACTTACCTGCCCGTCCATAACAAACCTGTCACCCTCTTTTAACTTTCAGGGTACTTCCTTTCCCCCTTTAGTTTTTTCTCCTTCTTTGGTTAAGGAGTATGCTGCCATTGGTATATCTAGCCTTCACCCAAGTCAGTTTTGCTTGGGGAAGGCTTAGGATGGTGGAAGGGCACCTAAAACTGGGGACCACCCCTTGGGTACTAGTCTAATGGCGCCTCCTTTATTGTTTGGGGGCAGACCGTGTGGTGGTGCTCCAGCTAGGTTGCTGCTGACTTCAAAGGGCTATCTTAAGCTCATTCCACCTCTGGTTCGAAGCTCCAGCCATGGTGGTGATGCTATGGGTGTTGGGACATCCTATTATCCAAGGGTTAATAATCTATTAGATAATAGGGGTTTGGACAAGTCCATGATGGTCAAAAGNCATGGTGGTGATGCTATGGGTGTTGGGACATCCTATTATCCAAGGGTTAATAATCTATTGGATAATAGGGGTTTGGACAAGTCCATGATGGTCAAAAGTATTTAGCCCCCATGTCAACATCACTTGTGTGCATTGGAGGGCGACATGGTCAGGACTACTGATAGGGGTCCTTTGTTTTTTGGTACTCCCAACACTCATCACATGGGCTTGGAGGACAAAAGGATGAGTGCAAAAGGTACAGCTGCTGGCACTTCTCCCATTGGCGTGCTACCACTTTCTTCAAATGGTAAGCTTTTGGCTGCTAGCTCTGGTTTGGCTAAGGCTTCTTCCCCTTCCTAGATTGTGTCACATGACATGGTTGACTTTAAAAATTCAAATGAGGACCATGCCTCTTGTACAAAGGGTCAAACTATGCCTCATAAGATAATGAATTATAGCCAGGCTGTCATTGGTGAGGGGGGAACTCCTCATGCACCCATGCAACTTCAATTCCACCAACCTAGTGCTAATGGAGGTAGAAGGGTGGTGTCTCCACCCCCTGATGTGGCAGCTGAGGGTTGTAAAAGTTGGGAAGATTCTTTGGTGGGCTTTATGTTAGGGAAGAAGCTTCCCTTTCATGTGGTTAAGAATTTTGCTCATAGGGCATAGGGCAATAAGGGGCTGGAGGAGGTGTTTGCAAATGAGAATGGCTTCTTTAAGAATTTTGCTCATAGGGCATAGGGCAATAAGAGGCTGGAGGAGGTGTTTGCAAATGAGAATGGCTTCTTCTTCTTCAAGTTCTCCAAAGCTGATGCGTACTCTACCATTTTGGAGGCAGGTCCATGGCTATTTGCTGGGCAACCTTTATTCCTCAAGAGGTGGGAACCAGGCCTAATTTTAACTAAGGATTCACATACCAAAATTCCTCTTTGGGCAAAATTCTACAATGTCCCTCATGAGTTCTTAACGAAGAGGGGGCTGAGCTATATCGCTAGTACTGTGGGCAGGCCTCTTTATGCTGATAGCCTCACCAAAACTTGCAAAAGAATTTCCTACGCTAGGGTGTGTGTGGAGATTGATGCTAGGTCAGAGTTAATTGTGAAGGAAGGCACTTCTATTGAGATTAAGGTGGACTACCAATGGAAACCTAAGGTATGTACTCTTTGCAATTCTTTTGGTCATGTTACGGACAGCTATACTATGGGCTAGAAACCATTGGTTTAGGTTAAGAAGAAGGCTAGTGATGCCTCTCCACCTATCATTGATACCCTAGGTGCTCTTTCTAGGGAGGGTGCTGTTCCTGTTGGTAAGAATAAGGAGAAAGTGGATGAAGGGACTAAGGGTTGGACCACAATTACCAACCCTATTGAAGTGATTGGTGCTATTCAAAATTTCAGGGGTGAGAGTAGCTCTTGTGCCATTAATTGGGAGAGTAAGCCCTCTTCCCCAGCCCCAAAGATTGCCTCCTCTAATCCCTTCCAATTTCTTGATGGAGAGATGGAGGTGGATAGCGATTTGGAGCCAAGCACAGCCTCCTCGGATTTGTCCTTATGGCAGACCAAGTTGTTAGGGAAAAACATTGTTGGAGTTCCTATTGTTGCTGCTACTTCCGCGAGCAAGAAAAAACACAAGAAACATAAGAAGAAATTAGGTAAGAAGGGCAAGACTAGCCCTGGCGCTACTACAAACCTGCCACCATGATCAAGTTTGCTTGTTGGAACATAAAGGAGCTTAATTCAACCTCCAAACAAGCTGAAGTTAGGAATTTTGTGCTCGATAATAAGCTCTCTCTTATTGGCATTGTTGAGACTAGGGTCCGGATGTGCAACAAGGTGTTTGTCTCTAACTCTACTTTTAATAATAATTGGATTGTGGAGGATAATTCTAATTCCCTTGATCGTGGTAGAATTTGGGTGGCTTGGAACCCAAGCATCTTTCATCATGTTAAACTTGAGGAATCCGATCAGTTTATCAATTATCGGGTTCATCATATTGAGTGTAATTTTGAGTTTTATGCTACCTTTGTCTATGGCTCTAATGATGGTGGGCACCGCAAGGAGTTGTGGAGGATCTTGGGCAAGTCTTACACTTATTTTGGGGGCATGCAGTGGGTCATGCTAGGGGACTTTAATGTGGTTAGTAATTCCTTTGAGATCAAGGGGGGCTCTAATAGGGTTATCAACGCTGTGGTTGAGTTTCAAAATTGCACTGAGAATGTCGAAGTGGATGACCTTCATTTTATCGGGGCTCTTTGTACTTGGAGTGATAAAAGAGACGCTCCGGATTGTGTTTCCAAAAAACTTGATAGGGTTATGGTTAATGAAGCATGGATTTCAAAGTTTGTTAACTCCAGGGCTGATTTTCCCCTTCGGGGCATATCCGATCATTGCCCTTGTGTAGTTAGCATGGGGATCTCTCCCTAAGCTAGGAAATGCCCTTTCAAGTTCTTCAATTTCATGGCTAGTCGGGAGGACTTCATCCCCCTTGTTGTGCGATGTTGGAACACCTCTATTGTTGGCTCTCATTAGTTCCGGGTTTCAAGGAAGCTCAAACTCATCAAGGCTGAATTGAAGAAGCTAAACAAGAACATACTTGGCAATGTCGCTCTTAATAGGACGACTGCAAAGGAAAAGTTGGCTGATTGTCAGATGGGTTTGGCTACCAATTCCGTGTGATCCTACTCTAAGGTTGGAGGAAAAAGCCTTGGTTAAGGAGTATGCTAAGGCTCTTGAGGTGGAGGAGTCTTTTAATAAGCAAAAATCCCAAATCCAATCGTTAAAAGAGGGAGATAGGAACTCAGCTTTCTTCTTCAAATCTACTATAGGGAGAAAAAATATTAATAGAATCTCTTCTCTTCTCTGTGAGGATGGTTTTAGGACTGCTCCAAATTCCCCTAGAAGTGATATCGACTAGAGAGTGACGGGCATAGTGTATAATGCTATTTTGGATGAGCAGGCTACCTTGCTTGGTCAAGTTGTTTCTTCTGCTAAAATCAAAGAGGCTTGCTTCTCCATGAATCCAAACAAAGCTCCTGGGCCCAATGGTTTCAATGGCCATTTTTCCATGCAACTTGGCACATTACTGGGGAGGAAATTATTGAGGTTATCAATGAATTCTTCTCCACGGGGCAGTTGCTTAGAGATTGCAATGCTACTTTGGTCTCTCTCATGCCTAAGGTGCCCAATGCCACTAAGCTTAGTGATTTCCGGCCTATTTCTTGCTGCAATACTCTTTACAAGATTATTTCTAAGGTTATGGCCAATAGGATCAAAGTGGTGCCGCCCTCTATTATTAGCCCTTCCCAAACTGCCTTTGTGGGGGGTCGTAGAATTGGTGATAACATTCTTTAGGTGCAGGAGTTGTTCCGTGACTATCACAAGAATGGGAAGACTCCTAAGTGTGTGCTTAAAGTTAATATTATGAAAGCTTATGATATGGTGGATTAGAACTTTATTATCCACACCCTTGCTGCCCTTAATTTCCTAGGTATTATGATCAAATGGATCAAGGCTTGCATCTCTACTCTGAAATTCTATATTTGTGTTAATGGTGAATTGGCCTAGCTCTCGTGGTCTTCGTCAAAGTGATCCCTTGTCCCCCTATCTCTTTGTCATTGCCATGGAAGTCCTATCGCAGTTGGTGGCCTACAAGACTAGCCATAATCAAATTTTCAAATATCATTGGAAAATGTGAAAAAGTGAAGCTCACTCACTTGTGTTTTGTGGATGACTTTATAATGCTTTGTCGGGGTGATCTCCCCTCAATTCTCACTCTCAAGGAGGCTTTGAATGAGTTTCATGAGATTTCGGGTCTTAAGGCTAACCCTCAAAAGAGTAATATCTTCACTTCTGGGGTTCCAATGAATATGCAACTCATGATGGAAGAGTGCCTAAATTTCAAGATGGGTAGCCTCGCCATTAGGTACCTTGGAATACCTATCATTTCTTCGAAGCTAAGGATTAGGGATTGCATCAAGCTTGTTGATAACGTGGCTAGGCGCATTAATTCTTGGAGGAATAAATTCCTCTCCTATGCGAGAAGACTTCAACTTATTATTTCAGTGTTATCAAGTATGCATATTTTATGGTTTAGCCACATTATGCTTCCCAAAAAGGTCCTTCTTAAGGTTGAGCAAAAGCACCTTTGGTTTGGTAAGGAGGATAAGCTTCGGGGAGCAAAGGTGAAGTGCGCTGATATTTGTAAGCCAAAGGATGAGGTGGGTCTTGGTATTAAGTCTCTCCCCATTTGGAACAAGTCCCTTATGATGAGACACTTGGGGCAGCTTATTTTGAAAGTGGATAACATTTGGACTAGGTGGATACATGTCTACCACCTCAAAGGAAGGAATATTTGGGAGGTAAATCCTCCTTAAATCTGCTCTTGGAATTGGACGAAGATTCTCAAGCTTCGGTGCTTAGCTGACCCCTTTTTTCTCCCCAAGATTGGGAATGGTGAGAAGTTCTTTATGGCATGATAGTTGGCATCCACGCGGTCCAATAACTTCTGTTTGGGGTGATAGAATTATTTATGATTCAGGGTTTCTTCCGAACTCTAAGGTTAGTGTCATTGTGTGCAGATACTAATGGAATTGGCTGGTGGCTAACTCCCCGGATCTGATTGAGTGTAGGCAAAGCATGCCCCCTTATAACCCCAACTCTGAAATGGAGGATGTTATCTGGTGGCTTCCCTCCCCTTCAGGCCATTACACCGTTGCCTCCACTTGGGAGTATTTAAGAGAGTGCAACCCCAAGGTTCCTTGGTTTAGAATGGTTTGGTTCAGCCACAACATTCCGCATATGAGCTTCATTCTTTGGTTGGCAATCCGAGAAAGATTGGCTACCGTTGATTTCATGGTGACTTACAATCAAGATATTGATCCTCTTTGTGTGCTTTGCAAGTCTGATATGGAATCTCATTCTCACCTCTTCTTTGAGTGTCTGTTCAGCCTCTCCATTTGGTCTCAGCTCTTGGCTAAATGTGGCACCTCAGTTTCCCATCATGTTTGGCCTTTCATGGTTTCTAGTTGGCTACTATATGGAAAGAAAGCACACTATGACCACTATTAAGAAGCTTTGCTTGGCAGTGGCTACTTACTCTATTTGGAGGGAAAGAAATAATCGTATTTTCAAAGGGGGCTATGAATTCAGCTGCCCTTTTCAACCTGATTATTAACCCCATCAAGGGTAGACTATCTACTATCTCGTCCCCCTTGTGCGTCATTCGCCAGGATTGGCAACTCGGAGAGTAGTGGTCTAATTGTGGTTCCCCTTACCTACGTTTTGTTTAGTTCCCACCTAGTGGGCGGGATGCCCATAGGCTAGGTTGTTGTTTTTTGGCCTTTCATGGCTTTGTTTCCCTGGGGTATATGCCCCTTGTATTTGTATTTCCTCTTTCTTTTATTACAATTTATTTACCAAAAAAAAAAACCACTTTAGGTGTTAAGAATGCATGGAAGGTCATTCGGTGCACACTGTGTATAATTTGGTTAAAGTTGCACCAAAACGTGCTCGGTTGGCAAGAAGCACATTTGGATTAACGTTCTAGCCCTCAAGAAGCACATTCCGTGTTAAGAAAGAACTAAAACGTCATTCTGGTGCATACTCACTCTACTTTCGTCAGAATTGCATCAAGACCTGCCCGGTTGGCAAGAAAGGCATGAGAAAGCACTTTCTCATGTCTCGATTAGCGTGCCAGTCCTAAAGAACCACTTTAGGTGTTGAGAATGCACGAAAACATCATTTCGGTGCATACTCAGTCCAAATTCGTCCAAATTGCACTAAAACTTTCTTGGTTGGCAAGAAAGACATGAGGAAACACTTTCTTATGTCTCGATATTAGCGTGCTAACCCTAAAGAACCGCTTTGGGTCTTAAGATGCACGAAAACGTCATTTCGGTGCACACTAAGTCCAATTTGATTAAAGTTACACCAAAACATTCTCGGTTGGCAAAAAAGACATGGGGATGCACTTTTTCATGTCTTGATTAGTGTTCAAGCCCTAAAGATCCACTTTAGGTGCTAAGAATGCACAAATACATCATTTTGGTGAACACTTGGTCCAATTTGGTTAAACTTGCACCAAAACGTGCTCGGTTGACAAGAACCACATGGGGAACCACTTTCTCATGTCTTGATTAGTGTTCTAGCGCAAATGAACTACTTTAGGTGCTAAGAATGCACGAATTCGTCATTTCAGTGCACATTGATTCAAATTCAGCTAACGTTGCAACAAAATGTGCTCGGTTGGCAAGAAAGACATAGGGTTGCACTTTCTCATTCTTGGATTAGTGTTCCAGCCTCAAAGAAGCACATTTCGTGTTAGGGTAGAACAAACATGTCTTTTCGGTGCATACTCAGCCTAACTTGGTCCAAATTACACCAAAACGTGCCCGATTGGCAAGAAAGAGGCATGCGCAAGGGGAAGTGGGCTTAAGTTGCCGCAAGCCCAAGGGATTAAAAACCCTAAAGGTAGCCGCATGTGCTTATGGGCCAAGGCCTTGGGGTTGTTGTAAATCTCTAGCCTTCAAACCCTAATTTTTAGTGTTTTCCTTTTCCCTCTTCTCCAAGGAAAGCCTCCCTATATAAACCCCATTATGCTTCAGAATCTGGGGATTAACTTTGGCACAAAAATTCAAAATGTAGAGAGAGAGAGTAGAGGGGAATTCGGCCAGCCAAGAGGAGTAGAAGCTTGGTCTTGCCGTGACCTTGCCGACGCCGCCCAAGGGAGAGGAGCTGCTACCTTACTGCCATGCACCACCACTGTCACGCCCCGACCCTCGGGCACGTGACTAAAAACTCTTTCCTGCAACTGTGGGCCCCTTTTTCTGAAACTGTGAGCCATAAATATAAAATAATTTACTGAAGAACAACTGTAAGTTTACAAAACAATTTACATAAAACCAAGTGTGAAACTTTTTACATAAAAATCACAGTGTAAAATAGCTTTCTGAAACATTACTGGTCCCACTGCCTTGTCTTCTCTCCACTGCCTCCTCAGTTTGCTTAACCTGCAAAACCAAAACCCTGCACTCAACCACAGGTGCACTGGGTTTACACACAAACCCGGTAAGCTCACTAGAGCTCGTGTGAGTGAAACTACTGTAAACCTCAAATTAATAATTCAGTAAAATAATCAATTCACAATCCATCTTAATGCCTCAAGCACAGTCAAACCACCAATCAGAAATCATAAACCTTACTTGATCACCAAATCCTCTAAACCGATCAATTCCACTGTGATCCTTAATCCCCCAAATATCCTCAATTTAACCTCTAACTGAAAAATCACCTCGAACAATCCACAAGATCCTTGCTTGGGATTCCATTAGATCCTTCAACTAGAATTCACTAATCCTCAAACAATAACCACTGATCCTTACTTAGAATCCAACTTAATCCTCAAATAATATCCACTGAATGCTCCAAACTCCCTTAATCCTTTAACCTTAAATCACCTTTAAATCCTCGGAATTTCCAATCCTAATTCCGTACCCACTTACTAGCAAACAACAAACAGCAACAAGCAAAGCAATCAAACAAGTAACTGAACTGGAAAATTAGTTGAACTTAGGTTCACTCACTGTGACCGCGCGAAAAGACCGAACTGCCCTTCGTGTCCTTCGTGGCTCCTTTGCTCGGATTCTAAAATCCGGCAGCACAACGGCATCAGAAATACAAATTCCCGTGCCGAGTGTACCTGCTAAGACCAGACAAACCAACCAAAACAAGCAAGGTTCACAACAGGTTCAAAACCAAGCCAAAAAAACACAGAAACGGGCGGGAACCACCACGCACGGTGGCTGCCCGACCCTCGGAAAACACACGAAAAGTTTAGAAACTCACCCACAGGTTCGGGTGGTTGGCCCGAGGCCAAAAACCAAGAAAACGGTCGCTGGAACCGTCACACGCAACGAATCCCACAACGGTCAACGGGCGGTCAACTGCCAAAAACGAAAGTCACATTTAGCTTAAACAAACTACACAGGGACGTAGAGGAGATCGAGGGGATCGATTCTCGAACCTGGGTCGACGGCCAAAAGTGGCCGGAAACTGACGAAAACTGGCCGGAAAGCCGGCGGCACACCCACACTCGATCCGCCGTCCACGGCGGTCCCACGGGTCAATCGAACCCACCAACACGCTGGGCTCGACGAGAAGAAGAGATCTGGGCAATCGCTGAGCCCCGTCATCGCCGAAAACGTCGAGATCGCCGTCGATCACCCACGATGCACGAGCTGGAACGCGAGTTTCTGGGCTGTTTCACGGGAAGGCGCCACCATCGGAGGGAAGAGGGAGGCGGCGCGAGCACGGCGAGCCAAAAACCAGGCCGGCCCACCGCCGGACGCGCCCCCACGCGCCGGCGAAAGGCGCGGCTGGGAGGTGCACTCGCGAGAGGGAGGGAAGCTTCGGGAGAGAGGAGAGAGAAACTGCCTGATTTTTGGGGTTCTGTGCCCTTTTTAAAATCCAACTTTTTCAAAATTACAACCTTGCCCCTCCCTTCACACGTCTGTAACTTTCAAACTATAGCTCCGTTCGACGCGTGCTACGTGTCTACGAACTCGTGAGGACGAGACCTTTCCAACGAACCCAAAGTCAACGCAAAAAGTCCTCCCAAACAAAAAGTCAACTTTCGCCCCAAGTTTAAAAGTCAAACTTTAGAATTTGAAAAACCTCCAAAACGTTTTACTTTCCCTGTAAAATCCCGAAAACTTTTAAAAACTTTTCAAAACAACTTTTGAAGGTACGGGGTGTTACAAACTACCCCCCTTAAAAGAATTTTGTCCTCGAAATTCCCAAGGGAAAGTAACAAGAGAAGTGACTCTACACAGTCACTAGCAAACAACACAAGCAACAAGCAAGTACAAACGCACAAGTCCAAACTGAAAACTCTTTCAAACTTTTTCCTTTAAAACCGAAACCTTTTTCAAAACTGAAACCCCTTTTTCTTTTAAAACCAAAACCCTTTTTCAAAACTAAAACTGCTTTTCAAAGCTTTCTGAAAAACAAACTGAGCACAAACACAAACAAGCAAGCAAGCAACCACGTAAGCCTTAACTAAAGAACTAGCGGCAACAAGCTTGTCGTGTTCTTCTCGTAACTAACTCTGAAACCTTCGAGTACGACCCACAAGGTCTTCACTGCCTTTGAGTAGCCTACCTTGCTAGAATAGTAGTTCTTGCATCAATACTCTTCTCTGAGGGATCGACCTCATGCTTGCATGTCTTGCTACTTCGCGACTCGTGCACTTGCTAGTAAATTAGAGCTCTCATTCTAACACATTATTTTTGCTCTAATAAAACATACAACAAGTTTTTGGCGCAATTGCTGGGGAAGTGTTATTGGTGTTGATTACTAGTCTAAATATTTCCAATTAAATCATTGTAAATAAGTTTTCGTTTTATTTTTGGTTTTGTTTTAGGATTCTGATTTCTCTTTGTTTCTAGGAAAAATGGAGGGATCTAGTTCCAAAGTCACTCCCATTACTCATGGAGAAGTTGAGATGATGATAAGTGGTACCAAAGGTTTACCTAGGATCACTCAGAAACGCACTCGAACTATAGTCAAAACTATGCCTTCAGCCGAGAATGAAGATGGAGAAGAGGAGTTGGAACAATCGCAAGATGTAAGGCCTTTAAGTGATTTTTCTACCCCCAACATTGTTGGTGCAGCCCACAAGCATAGCCTATCCTCAAGTGGAGGCCGAGCAATTTGAAATTCAAAGTGGGATAATTAAATTACTACCTATCTATTATGCCCATAAAGGAGAAGATCCATATTTGCACTTGAAGAAATTCCACGCAATTTTTGAGATTGGCAAACTGAAGGGCTTAAGTACTGAGCAAAGGAAGTTAAGAATGTTCTCTTAAAGAAAAAACTAAAAGTTGGCTGTACTCTTTGCAGATAGCATCAATTGACTCATGGGAGGATTTGGTATCCATGTTCCTCAAGAAGTTCTATCCAGCTAGCAAGACCATGACAATAAGGAAGCAAATTCTAGGATTCACTCAAACTGAGGAGGAAACCTTTGCCGAGAGCTGGGAAAGATACCAAGAGTTTCTTAATTCGTGCACACATCATCAGTTTGCTCCATGGATGTTAATTGAGTATTTTTATGAAGGGTTACAAGAGCAAGAACGCATAATGATCGACATGACCTGTGGTGGAGCACTCAAAGAAAAGACTTTCGAAGAAGCACAGGCTTTATTTGACACACTGGCTCTAAATTTCAAACTAGGAAGTAGAAAAAGAGAAGCAGAGAAAATGAATAAGGTGGAGACTGAAGTCGCTGAACTCAAGCAAATGATGCAAGTGATGATGACCAATAAATTCAAAGGGCAACCGTAGGAGATTGCATATCTAAGTAGAGAGCGAGTTGAGGCCAAGCACCGTGTCCCATACTGAACCAAGAAATACGTATTTAGAAGATATGATGGCCATACTAGCTCAAAGTACAACTTCAGTGTCTAAGAACACAGAATCATTCTGTTTTCAAGCCGAGAGAGATGCTTTCCCTTCTCTCTAGAATTCTGGCTGCTGCCCCTACCAAAAACCAAACATCCAGCCCCCTTTTTCCTTCATTTCAACCACCATCTTACACCTTTTAGCTACTAAAATGTCTCCCTCTTCTTCCCCTACACAACCACCTTCTCAAAAAACCCCTCAGCCCTTGAAATCATCCTCTTCTTTCTCTTTACCCCTTCCTACCCCACAAACTTTGAATCTGCATCTTTCCTCTCCCTTACCCCTTCCCCCACCCTCTAGAACCATGCTTGCAAGAGCCTCCTATGCTTTCTCAACCTATGCTTGGTTTGGAAATGGCAAAAGTAACTAACCACAATTGTCTGTCCAAGTATAGAAGCTTTGATCCCAGTTTTGAGATGGGAAAGAGTGGTGTGAAAACTATGGAAGTGAAGCTAGCTTCGACTTACAAGGAAGATATGCCTTCCCTTGAGGCTCCATCAAAGTTTTTGTTCACATCTAGTGGCTAACTTAAACAAGGAATGGAGCTGTTACCTTCTTCTTCTGCCCATGGGGGGTCTCAAGCTCTTCCCTACGTTTAGAAACCCAGCTTCCCTCTTTATCCAATGGTTACTAGCACAGATTGTGCTTCTGTTTTGTCCACTAGTACAAGTAATGCTGCCCACATGGGTTTGACTTTGCATGAACTGATGGGCACATGCCCAAATGTATGTCCTTCCCCCCATGAACAGCTGGTCACCATCACTTCTGATCAGGAGCTTTCTAAGGCTTCACATGTGACAAAGGGAATCTTTCCTAATTTGGGGGTGTAAGCTAGCCATGCTGAGGCTAAAATTTCAAATGAAGCTACCTATTTCTAGCCACCTAAACCCCTAAACTACTGCCAAGCAGCCCTAGGAAATGGGAACCTTCCCCACACCCCCATGAAACTCAATTTCCATCAACCCTCCTCTGATGGTGGTAGAATGGTGGTTTCTCCTCCACTTGAAGTGGCTCTTGAGGGTTACAAAATTTGGGAAAATTGTCTAGTTGGCTACATGGTGGAAAAAAAAGCTCCCTTTCTTAGGCATTAACACTCTTGCTCACAAGATTTGGGGCAGCAAAGGCTTACTTGAGGTTCTAGCCAATGATAATGGCTTTTATTTTTTTAAGTTCAATAAGGATGAATCTTGCTCCATGATTCTTGAAGCTGGACCTTGGCTTTTTATCGGGAAGCCTCTATTTCTCAAAAGATGGCAGCCAGGTCTATCCCTCACTAAAGAGTCCCACTCCAAGATTCCCTTATGGGTCAAGCGCTACAACATCCCTCACGAATATTGGATTGCCACAAGGTTAAGCTACATTGCTAATGCTGTGGGAAGACCACTCTATGCTGATGGGCTTACTAAAAATCGCAAAAGAATTTCTTCTACTGGAGTTTGTGTTGAGGTAGATGCTAATAGTGAGTTAATTGACTCATTTGATTTGGTGTAGCATGTTGGTGAGACCTAAAATTTGCACTCTTTGTAAATCCTTTGGGCACACTGTGGGAAGCTGTAAAACAGATTCCAAACCTATGATGTGGGTCAAAAAGAAAACGGGAAATGAGCTCTCTCACTCAAATGAGGAACATGATGCCAATAGTGTCATTGAGAATAGATTTAGTGGTAAAAATGTGGAGAAGCATGGCTGGCCTAAAATCATCAACCCGATTAAGGTTATTAGTGCTGTGTGCAATTTTGAGAGGAATTCCAAGTCGAGTGTGGTTCATTTGGAGTGTGAACCACCATCTCCAGCCCCCTTGATTAACTCTCTCAACTCCTTTCCATGCTCTTGATGTTGAGAATTCAGAGAGTGATAGTGAACCTAACAACCTAACACAGCTTCCCCTGATAGGTGTCTTTGGCCTAGTATACTGTTATGGAAGAATATTGATGGAGCCACGTTGGGGGCTGGAAAATCTTCTTCCAAGAAGGAAAAGTAGAAAGTTAAGAAGAAGTCGGCTAAGAAGGGCAAATCCAGCCTAGGTACCTCCTCCAATTCTTCTTAATGATCAAATTTGTTTGTTGGAATGTTAGGGGTTTAAACTCCTCCCCTAAACAAGCTGATGTTAGGAAACTTATTAAGGACAATGGTTTATCTCTTATTGGCCTTGTGGAGACTAGAGTGCATGGAAATAATAAGGACAAAGAGGCAAATAATATTTTTAAGGATTGGAATGTGATTGATAATTACAATTCTCATAGGGGTGGCAGAATTTGGATTGCTTGGAATCCTCTCATTTTTAGTGTTTTTAAGATGGAGGAAACGGATCAGGTCATTAATACAAGGGTGCACCATATTGAATCCAATATTGATCTCTTAGCTTCCTTTGTTTATGGCTCTAATGATGTTAATTGTTGTTCAGATTTGTGGAGGAACTTCCTCTCTCTTGCTAGAATGGTTTGCAATCAGCCTTGGGTTGTTCTTTGGGACTTCAATGTGTGTAGATGTACTAATGAGGTGGTTGATTATAATGGTAGGATGACTTGTGCCATGAAGGAGTTTGATAGCATTATCCAAAGGGCTAAGCTTGATGATCTTCAATTTACTGACCTTATGTTCACTTGGAATGATAAGCAAACCACTACAAAGTCTATTTCTAAGAAGTTGGATAGAATTTTGGTTAATAATGCTTGGTGTACCAAATTCAATAAATCTTGTGTTGAATTCCTCCCTCCTATTTGCCACTACTACAAAAAGCTCATATATATCAGTAATTTACCAATATCTAATGGGTAAAAATTTCAAGATAGGATTGCATGATATAAAAGGTCATAGTTTAGATATTGGTTTTAAACTGATATCTCATGTATATTTAACATCAGTTTTTCATCTAAATTCGATATTAAATAATGAGTTTATTTATTCTGGAATGGAGAAAAATAAAAAATCGATATATATTTAATTTATTATATCAGTATATCACCTAAAACTGATATCTTAAATTTTAATTATATGTGTTCTAATATTAGTAATCGGTATAAATATAAGTATAAACATCAGTTTGAAGAAATTGAACTGGTATCAATACTCTATACAATTCCTTTTTTTTTTCCCCTTTTGTTCGGAATTGATTTTGAAACTATTATTGGTATCAATTTATGGTAAAAAAACGGATATCTATTCTTCATATAATTTCAGTATTAAAAACCGATATCCTTTTTGAATTTAGTGATATATAACACTTATTTTTATATCAGGCATTTTTTTGAAAACTGAGATATTTGGTCAATATACATCTAGCCATTGCATATTTATTTAGTTGCTTCCTGCACAGAATAAACATTTATTTCATATCAAAAGTCTCCAAGGACCAAAAGTTGTCTACATATTACAAAAATTAGAGGGAGACCTCTATCCATAACCCTTTCAAACATATCTAAGCTAGGCAAATCAATTGAAGATCTTTTACAAAACCTGCACTTAGGCACTTAGGCACTTAGGCATGCAGTTTCCTAATTTCTCATTCCCTTTTACAAAATATAGACATCTTAATTAATGGATCTAAGTGTTCTAGCTAGATTAATATCCACAAAAATGCATGAAGTTAGCATTTAGCCATCAATCACCACATATCACCCTATACTAAATTAACAAAGTCAGCCCATTCAACTCTTAATTCATTAATTTGGTCTTGAGTGTAACTGCATCGCTTCTTGATCCTTGTATTGCTCCACTGAAAACAAATAAAATAACATTATTTCCTAAGAGAGGGTCAAATTCCATAGCCCTTCAAACAAATTAATAAACCTATGTATGGTAGCAATTTTCCTAACCTTTGAGTTCATTGTTCTAAAATCTGCATGCATTTGTTCTTTCTTTACAAAAATTGGCTTGGCAGTATATAGCTTCATCTAAATAACACAAAATTGCTAATGTAATGTACCCCATACATACCAACATATATGTCTACATATAATTTGAGATGACAAAATATCCCCATTGAACCTGCACCTTATCAAATTATGCTTGGGTGTGACTGCTCGCTTGTGCTTTGGATTAGACCACTGAAAATATATAGCATAACATATTACATTATAATTTTGACTTTAGCTTAATGACATAAGCTTGTATCATGCATGAGAACAACCTAAATGCAGTACATTAAAATGGCAAAATCAAAATTAATAAGGGTGAGTTAATGAGTGATGAATTTCACTGCATGAATAACTCAAAAGCAAGGTTCGTATCCTCAATTATCTCCTTCTTGAGTACATACCTGAGTATATGAAGAAAGAGTTACTAAAAGATCTACAATAGTTGATACCTAACAAGTAGATTATTCTAAACAGTATAAAAACCTACATGTAAACATAAACTTAGAAATCAAGTCCAAGAAAATTCACTCACATGAATAATATATGATTAAACTAGCTGACACTGATCAGTATTCTTGAGAGTGCATCATGAATAAGAGTGCATCATATATATAGGGTTAAACTAGACACTTATATATATATATATATATAATTACAACCTCTTAAGGCATATATAAGAGTGCATCATAACATACTCTGCAAAATAGATATAGTATATGTGATTTACCTTGAGAACAACTAAGTTACTCGACTCAAGTGAGGTTGTTTCATTATCTTCATCCCCACCACCTTTTATGAGCATCTTGGACTTCCACTTACTTAACAACCACTACAATAAATTCAAACTTGCTTAAATGCCATTAAACATATATATAAAAACCAGTACCTCAGATGTGTCTCAAGTATTCAACTATGAAATAACATAATTAAGAACAATGTGCATTTGTGAAATTATTGAACACCTAAGTTCTAAAATGCACATACTAAAACCATAAGAACATGTGGCTTAAGAATTACTTCTATTCTTCGGGAGGATGGAGAGGTAGTTAATGGGAGTGATAACATCAAGGAAGAGGTAGTCAACTTCTACCAAAAGCTTTGGAGCTCCCCCAATCTTGTAAGAAGTGATCTCGGAACCACCATTCATGGGTTAATTCCCCACTCTATTTCGGATGAGCAAGCTTCCTCCCTTGGCCAAGAGATCTCTTCGGATGAAATCAAAGAGGTGTGTTTCTCTATGAATCCTAATAAAGCACCCGGCCCGGATGGGTTTAATGGTCATTTCTTCCAATCTACTTGGCACATCATTGGAGAGGATGTGACTTTGGCTATTAAGGAGTTCTTCACCACGGGGCAGCTTCTTAGAGAGTGCAATGCTACTTCGGTTACCCTTATTCCCAAGGTGCCCAATGCTACCAAGCTTGGGGATTTCCATCCTATTTCATGTTGTAACACTCTCTACAAGTTGATTTCTAAGGTGATTGCTAATAGGATTAAAAGGGTTCTCCCTTCCATTATTAGTCCCAATCAAACAGCCTTTGTTGCGGGGAGGAGGATAGGGGACAATATCCTTCTAGCTCAAGAGTTGTTTCGCGACTACCACAAGAATGGCAAGACTCCCCGATGTGCTCTTAAAGTGGACATTATGAAAGCTTATGATATGATGGATTGGAGTTTCATTATTCATACCCTTGTTGCCCTTAAGTTCCCCAACAATGTCATCCAATGGATCAACGTGTGCATCACTACTCCTAGATTCTCCATTTGTGTGAATGGTGAGCTTGCCGGCTTCTTCCCAAGCACCCGAGGTCTTCGCCAAGGTGATCCTATGTCCCCCTATCTCTTCGTTATTGCTATGGAGGTCCTTTCCCAAATTGTTGCTCAAAAGATTGCCCGAAACCACCACTTTAAGTACCATTGGAAATGTGAGAAGGTGAAGCTATCCCATTTATGTTTTGCGAATGATCTTATCATGCTTTGCCGTGGTGATGTGTCTTCTATCACCACTCTAAAGGAAGCCTTGGAGGAATTCCACTTGCTCTCAGGTCTCAAAGCTAACCCCAATAAGAGCAACATCTTCACCTCGGGTGTCTCTCCAAACCTCAAACATGTTCTTCATGAGACTCTTGGCTTTGTTGGAGGATACTTCCCCATAAGGTACCTTGGCATCCCTATCATCTCCTCAAAGCTTAGAGTTAGGGATTGCATGAAACTTATCGATAATGTTGCTGCTCGCATTAATTCTTGGAGGAACAAGTTCTTGTCCTATGCGGGGAGGCTTCAACTCATAATTTCAGTCCTATCTAGTATGCATATATTCTGGGCCAGCCATATCATGCTCCCTAAGACGGTTCTCCACAAAATTGAGCAAAAGATCCTTGCCTTCCTTTGGTCGGGTATGGAGTCCAACCCCCATGGTACGAAAGTGAGTTGGGAATGGGTGTGAAAACCTAAGAATGAGGGGGGATTGGGCATCAAATCCCTGCCTACTTGGAATAAGGAGCTTATGTTGAGACACCTTTGGCAGCTCATTGTGGGTATGGATAATATGTGGACTAGATGGATTCATGCTTACCACCTTAAAGGGAAGAATATTTGGGAGGTTAAACCTCCCCAAATATGCTCTTGGAATTGGAGGAAAATCATCAAGCTTCGATCATTGGCTAGGCCTCTCATATTGCACCGTATTGGAAATGGGGAGAAGACGTCCTTGTGGTTTGATAATTGGCACCCTAGAGGCCCCATTGTTGCTGTTTGGGGTAGGCGTGTGATTTATGACTCGGGCCTTCATGCCACTACTATGGTGAGCTCCATTGTGGCTAATAACTTATGGGAGTGGCCAGTTTCTAACTCCCCGGACTTATTGGAAATTAAGCAACTCATGCCTCCTTATTATCCTAATAATGCAGCCGATGACTCTATTGTTTGGCTCCCATCCTATTCGGGCCTCTATACTGCTGCATCTACGTGGGATAACTTGAGAATTAACTCCCCCAAGGTGCCTTGGCACAAGCTTGTATGGTTTGGCAACAATATCTCTCGGATGAGCTTCATTCTTTGGCTTGCTATATGGGAGAGACTTGCCACTGCTGACCGCATTCAAAGGTATAAACCTAGTGTTGACACCATCTGTGTTTTGTGCAAGAGGGTAGGAGAATCTCATGACCACCTCTTCTTTGATTGCCCGTTTAGCAACATTATTTGGAGGGACTTAATGACTAAATGTGGCAGCACGGTTCCCCCTTCTTCTTGGTCTACTTTGGTTATGTGGGCTGGTGGTACTTGGAAAGGGAAGCACATAAGGACCACTATCAAAAAATTATGCTTAGCTACAGCGGTTTACTCTATTTGGGGTGAAAGAAATAATCGCATCTTCAAGAAGGAGGCTAGGAATCCTTTCTCCTTATTGAAGGTGATTATGCACTCTATCAAGTGTAGACTTGCTTCGATCTCCTCTTTGGCGTGTCATATTCCTAGTGAATGGTGTCTGGGAGAGTAGTGGTCCTAGTGTGGTTCCACAGTCCTGGTTGTTAATTGGTTTGTATAGGAATTTTGGTTTAGCCTTGTTTTAGCTGCTGTCTAGCTAGTTGGGGTGTCTTTTAAGCTTGTATGGCCTTGTCTTTGTTGTTCCATTGCTTCCCCTTCTTGGGTTGAGTGATTGGTTTCCTGGGGTATGCCTTTTGTATTTTGTAGTTTCCTTTCCTTTTATTGATTCATTTATTTACCAAAAAAAAGAACCTGTGGCTTAAATTTGAAAAAGAAAAGAATAATCATGGTAGTTATATAGTAGTTATACAAAGGTAAGCAATGATACAAAGCATAGTCTCTTAGAATTATACATAATCATGGAAGACGAATGAATATAAAAAAAAGAAAGCCAAGAAAAACAAATAGTAGTTTTACATTTGCTTAATTCTTAATTAATTTATTCAACAGTTTTTCCATTGATCAACTAGCCAAAATACATTTCTGTAACATAATGCAACTGATTCACATAAGAAAACCATGGTTGGAATAACAGTAATGTTTACCGACTTCAGCTTGCACCCAATCATGAATCCTCTTATTAACATAATTTCAAAAAACCAATACATAATTTTGATCATATTTACGAGAACTAAAAAAAAAACTTTAATTAGATACCTATAATATTGCAGGGGAAACAATAAGCAACTTTAAAGAAAAGTAACTATCCTTATAACACCTAACTAACCCCAGGGCACATGTAGTCCCTTTGTCCTACAATAATGGGTAATTACCAGAAAAAATAGCTTGAGGGTGACCCCAAGAGATGGCAGTAATTTTCAGTTGGTCCATTATCCTCTACAGCAAATTCTTAACCATTGAACCAAACCCTTGGCGTTTATTGTTAGATTGAAATTTGATAGGAGGTAGAAAAGCAAAAAGAACATTACCCCATAGTAATCACAACCAATTCCAATATGAACATTCTGCCCATGGCCACACCAAAAAGATAAGTAATTATCAGAAAAAGATAAGCTGATGAGTACTCGTTGAATGTAAATTGAGTTAACCTCATATGAACACCAGAAATAAAAAAGGTCAGGAACAACTAAAACAAGAGATGCATAAAATAACTAGTTTTAAGCAAAAAAAAAAAAACATACTGGAAACACCAGTAGTAAGAGAAGCCAAAATTTAAAGTCAATTAAAAGAAAAAAAGAAAGAAGAGAATTTACCTATGAAACATGATTTGAAGGAAATGCATAATTCAAGTTTTGTCTTTCGAACCATATCAAATATACCCCCACCATTCTTGAATTTGTCTTTCCTTCAATTTTTCCCAAAAGCAACCATTTCTAACTACAAATTAATAAAAGTTTACGTTAGCAAAAAAAGAAAAGAAAAATGAAGTGCAAAGCCAAGCAACATAGAAAGGAGAAGAATAAAATTTCTTTGAATTCAATAATAACACAAGATGTTCCATTGTAAAGGACACAAGGAACACTAAAATGCTGACAATTATAGTTATTCACTGTACACCAGAAAAGCTGCCTATAAAACCAGCAGTTCTTCTCCAAGCCAGAAGAAATGTTGATGAGGATTCTAAATTATTTCTTCCGACTCCAACCAAATTGATAGAACAATAGCTTATATACATCATTTTAAAGGAAAATGTTTTTTTTCATCATAATGTCATTGTCATATAATTCAAATGCGTTAAAGCAGCTAAACTCAATTCAGTTCAATATATAAGTCAAGAAAAGGTATGTTCCATGAAGTATAGATTTGTCATAGTGCTTTTCTCATTCTTTTTCTATTTTTTTCAATGATCTGCATGTTTTTTTAACCACATCAGAGAAATTAGTCAACTTATACCTTCGATAAGGTGTATAGACATAATATACCTTACACACTTCGGATCTTTAAGAAATTTTCGTTGACTCTAATCAAGATTGTATATCATCCTCATAATCACCATATTCTCATAAACCACAAAACACTTAATTGGCACAAAATCATATCCTCATATATATATATTCCCCCTATTTCAACTTGATCAATAGCTTTCTCATATATCATTGTTCACTCTTTTACTACCACTCACCACCAATTTAAAGCTTTCAATACACAAATCTATTAGAAAAAGATGAGTAGTGCAGCTAAAATAAATATATAGCAGCCATCTCAATTAACACCAAGACAAAACCAGTACCCAATATATCAAAGCAAGATAGGATCAATAACTATAAATATAGAGTAATTAATTAGTCAGCACTTAGCAGAAAAAACCACGACCCAAATTCAAACAAACTCAAATTCCATAATTCCAGAAGCACCAAATAACAAAACACCTATGTTCAAACAACTTGTAGATATTAGAACCCTAAATCTGAACTATAAACTGAAATTAAAAAGAAAAAAATAAAAAATAAAGTCTCATGAAATACCTGAAATCGCGAAGGCTGGGCGGTGGCCGGTATCGCGAAGGCATCTTTGGGTTATTTTCTCTCTCCCTCTTCGCGATGTCGTCCAAATCGATATCTTCTTAAACCCTCTTCGCGATGTCTAAGTCTTCGCTCTCTCACTCTTTCTCTCGCCGTATGGGTTTGGGTACTGGTCGATGACCGATGAAGAATATGACTGAAGGTCGGTGTGGGTGTGGGATGACAGGACCCTCCCTGAATTCCACCCTAGAACTCAGAGTGATCCTGTAGGCATCCAATATCAAGGAAAATCCTACCGAAATTTTGGCAGAACCTCCCCTGAAATTGGACGAACCCTTTTTCTCCACGAGACCTGTAAAGGCACTTCTAAATTCCACAGCTCCTCTACCACAACCAAAAAGGGTCTCCGACCCAATTTCAAAACCAATTTCTTAAGCTTTCATTAGGTTATCAGAGCCACGCTACAAAATTTACTATAGAAAATAAAGTACAACGAAAACGAATTCCTACGGCTTCACAATTCTATAATAGTGCCTCGACGTCTTTGGCTCGACCGTTCCACCGCTACCACCTGGGGGAAAAATTTAAAATAACAACAAAGATAAACCTAGTGAGACGACTCAGTGAGTGGACATAAATCAAAATAAGTATTTATAAACTTTTATTTTAAAGTTTCTTAGAATTTCGTAACCTTTCTTGAAGTCCCCCAGTTTTAAAATCACTTTCATAAAATCCATTGAAAACTCTATGAGTAAATCCATACTTTAAAATTCATTTTGAGATTTTCTGGAAAATCAATAAACTAGTTAAGTTACTAAATATCACTTTAGAACTGATATCACAATAGAGTTTCGCACCCAACAGTCACCCACCGAACCTGCCGTACATGCGCAGGGCCTACGACCTGCCGTACGCATGCAGGGCCAATATTTCCTGCCGTACATGAGCAGGGCCTACAACCTGCCGTACGCATGCAGGGCCTATATCCTGCCATACATGTGCAGAGCCAGGGTCTGTCATACACATGCAGGGCCAATATCCTGCCGTACGTGCACGCAGGGCCGCCCCCAAAGGGCAAAGCATCCCGACACACGGCCCAAAGCCTATGTGTGTGCCGTGATGGGTCCCAAAGACCTGTATAATCCGATAACCTGAAGGGTACTGCGAAGGGTGGTTTGAAAATCCTTTTCCCATAAATCTCTTTTTTTTTCGTCCATAAAACCCATAACCTTTCCAAACGGGAAAACCATCAACCAACAACTATAAAATCCTTTTTCGAAAACCAAACCTTTAATATTTCAATATACAAATAAACCAAAACATTTACTCGAGAAACCAAAACATTCCCGAAATCTAACTGCTAGATAAGTCGTCATGAAAAATAGTTATCAAGCACCTCAAATTTATTTCTAAGTATTAATTCTCAAACCATGCTCGAGAATCAAATAATAATTCTCAATTAATAACATTCAATTAAAACTCAATTAAATATAAATACAAACGAAATCATGAAATTCATAAAGAATTCATAAACCAAGTTTAAGAAACGAAGTCCACTCACAGTCAAGGGGTCTAGTCTCGTTGCTCGGCTGGGTCGCCTTCACTCTCGGGTGTCGTCCCTGAATGGGCAAGAGAGACGCCGGAAAACTGGCCAGAAAATTGGAGGTTGCAGCGGCTGGGAGCTTCTCTCCGGCGTCGTTTCGCGTCTGGGGACGGCGGGCTGCCGTGGGGGAGCACCGAGGTGGCTAGCCGGCGGCTGGGGACTGCTTCTCGCCGCCTGGGATCGCCGGAAATGGCTGGAGCTTGAAGCTCCAGTCGCGCACGCAGGGGTGAGAGATCGGGAGAGAGAGAGAAAGGGGCTGGGCGGCGTCGGGAGGTGGCTGGCCGGCGACTGGCGACGTCGCCGGCGGGTCTGGGTGGCCGGAGATGGCTGGCGTCGCTCCGGGGAGAGAGAGGGGAGGGGGCGTCGGGCTGGGCTAGGCTTGCTGCTTTCGCCTGCGCGTGGAGAGAGGAAGAAATAGGGGTGATGGAATATTCCAGAATTTTCTGGAATATTTAATACCATTTCCTTAAAATTACAAGTTTACCCCTCACTTTGAACCTCCGTATTTCACAAACCGTAGCTCCAAACGACGCATGCTACATGTCTACGAACTTGTGGAGTCGAGCTCTACGCACCCGTGTCAAAGTCAACTCTAAACCTCAAGTACTTTAAAAGTCAACCTTGAGCTCCTTTATCACATTCATAACTTTTTAACCGTAACTTTAAATCACCCATGCCGCATGTCATTGAACTTGTGAGCTCAAGACCTTTCTAACGGACCCAAAGTCAAGGCTAAAATCTTACCAGAACCAAAAGTCAACGTTGGGCCCTATTAACATTTACTTAGGAAGGTACGTGTCGTTACATGGGATGATGGATGATTCAGTTGGATGTGAGTGGGTGTGTGAGTGAGTCTGTGTGAGAGTGTGAAAAGTTGAGAGATATGGGTGCTCACGGTTTGGGATATGGGTGTTTCACGGTTGTCAATTTTTTTTCAAGTGATGAACAGTAGTGCCATTTTCCATTTATTAGTATACATATCAGTTTTAAAGCAAGGTTAATAAATTTGTCCAATTTAATATATCACATTGAAAATCATGTTGATATGTAACATAGTTCATATATCAGTTTTTGAAAAAAAAAATATTTAGAGCGATATTAAAAAAGATATTATATCGATTACATTTAAAACTGAAATAAATCTAGTGATATCTATGAGCTATTTTGTAGTAGTGTGCTCGGATCATAGCCCTTGTTTGGTTGATATTGGGGTTAACTTTGCTCGTGTTAATCGTCCATTTAATTCTTTAATTTCCTAACGAATGGGGAGGATTTCCTTCCCCTTGTGGCTCTTTGTTGGAACACAGAAATTCGGGGGTCCTTCCAATTTCAGATAGCCAAGAAGCTCAAAATTCTTAAAGGCGAGCTTAAGAAGCTCAATAGGGCGCAGATTGGAGATATTTCTCAAAAGGTTATTTCCACTAATTGAGCTTAAGAAGCTCAATAGGGTGCAGATTGGAGGTATCTCTCAAAAAGGTTATTTCCACTAAAGAGGCTCTTGACTCTTGCCAGAGGCTCATTGATTCTAGGCCTTATGATCTCTCTACTAAATTTCAAGAAAAGGTGTTCATTAAGGAGTACACCGATGGCTTGCAAATGGAGGAGAGCTTTTTTAGACAAAAGTCAAGGATTCAATGGCTTGATCTTGGGGATAAAAATTCGTCCTTCTTCCACAAATCTGTCACAGCTAGGAGGAACATTAATAAGATCACATCTATTCGGAGAGAGGACGGTACTTTAGCAGAAGGGAGTGCCAACATCAAGACCGAAGCCGTTAATTATTTCCAACACCTATGGGGTCCTTCTAGCTCTACTCGTCTTGAGCGAGCTCAAGTGGTTAGTGATTTGGTGGAAAATGTTATTTCTGATGATTCTGCATCTCTTTTGAGTGGTGAGGTGTCTATGGAGGAAATTCAAGATGTTTGTTTTTTCTTGCATTCTAATAAGGCCCGCAGGCCTGATGGCTTCAATGGACACTTTTTCAAGCATTCTTAGAGTATTGTGGGGAGGGATGTTGTGGCTGCGGTTCAGGAATTTTTCACTTGAAGTCGGTTACTTAAGGAGAGCAATGCCACCTCAGTTGCTTTTATTCCAAAGGTTTACAACCCTACCAAGCTAAGTGACTTTCACCCTATTTCTTGTTGCAATACTTTGTATAAAATCATCACCAAAGTTATTGCCAACCGAATTAGGGTACTGCTTCCCTCCATTATTAGTCAAAATCAGACCGCCTTTGTTCCAGGGCACCGTATTGGTGCTAATATCCTCCTTGTGCAGGAGCTTTTTAGAGATTTCCACAAGAATTCCGGGTCTCTAAGGTGTGCTCATAAGGTTGACATTATGAAAGCATATGATATGTTGGATTGGGAGTTTCTACTTCACTCATTGGCAGCCTTCAAGTTTCCTCAAGTCATGATTAATTGGATTAAGGAATGCATCTCCACCCCTTCTTTTTCCATGTCAGTTAATGGCGAGTTGGCGGGTTACTTCCCTAGCAAGCGTGGCATCCGTCAAGGTAATCCTATGTCACCTTATTTATTTGTTATTGCTATGGAAATTCTGTCCTTATTAATTGCCCGTAAGGTGAGCTTGAATCCCAACTTCAAACTTTTTTGGAAATGTGATAAGATCAAGCTTACACACCTTTGCTTTGCCGATGACCTAATTATGCTTTGTCAGGGGATACTGCTTCCGCTACTACACTTATGGAGTCATTACATGAGTTTGGGGAGCTATCGGGCCTCAAGGCCAATCCCCTTAAGAGTAACCTTTTCAAGGCTGGTATTCCGGATATGGTGCAGCAGCTCCTTATTGAAGGATTTAACTACCCCATGGGTGCGATTCCCATTAGGTATCTTGGCATTCCAATTATCTCCTCCAAGCTCCAGGTAAGAGATTGTAATATTCTTATTGATCAAGTGGCTGCTAGAATTAACTCTTGGAGAAACAAAACCCTCTCTTATGCGGGGCATCTTCAATTGATCATTTCTGTCCTATCTAGCATGCATATTTTTTGGGCTACTCAACTTATGCTTCCAAAGAAGGTTCTTTTGTGCATTGAGCAGAAACTAAGGGCTTTCTTATGGACGGGGTTTGATGCGAATTCAAAAGGTGCCAAAGTTGCTTGGGCTAATGTTTGTAGCCCTAAAAAGGAAGGAGGTCTTGGAATTAAGGACCTGTCTTTATGGAAGAAGGCGTTAATGATGAGACACCTTTGGTATGTTGTGTCGAGGCAGGATAATTTTTGGATAAAATGGATCAAGGCTTACCACTTGAAGGGTAGGAATTTTTGGGAAGTTCAAGCCCTTAACGTGTGTTCATGGAATTGGCGAAATATTCTGAAATTGGGCCATGTTGCTAGACCTTTTGTTACTCATAGGGTTGGGAATGGAACTAACACTTCTCTTTGGTTTGATTGGTGGCATCCTAGTAGCCCTATTGCTTCCACTTGGAGCGAGAGGGTTATCTATGATTCTGGTCTTCCTGCCAATGCTTTGGTAAGTGATATCATTTGCAATAACACTTGGAGCTGGCCCGTTGCAAATTCCCCGGCGTTGATTGAGATTAAGGAGTCTATGCCTATGTACTTACCCAACTCTGAGAGGCCTGATTGTATTAAGTGGCTACCATCCTCTGTGAGTATCTACTCAGCGGCTACAACTTGGGACAACATTAAACGCCATCGTCCTACTGTCCCTTGGTACAACCTGGTATGGTCTAGTCACAATATCCCCCGAATGAGCTTTATTTTATGGTTAACTATATGGCAGCATTTAGCTACTAAGGATCGTCTCTAGGCCTATACTCCGAATATTGATATGGTCTGTGCTCTTTGTAAGAGGGCTCCGGAGTCTCATAATCACCTCTTCTTTGAGTGCTCTTATAGCAACTTCATTTGGATGCGGCTGATGACCAAATGTGGAGATACAAGTCTTCCCTTAACCTGGCCTCGTTTGATTACTTTTGCTGCGGCTAATTGGAAGGGTAAGCATCCTCAAGCTATCATTAAGAAGCTTGGCCTCTCCACGACTGTCTACTCAATCTGGAGTGAAAGAAACAACCAGATTTTCAGAAATGAAGTCAGGCCTGCTGCATATGTGCTGAATGCAATTATGGACTCAATTAGATATAGAATGGCTTCTATCACTCCTAGGGCTGGCCGCTTGGCTTCTTCCATTCTTACTGACTAGAATATCCCTATGAACTGATGTGTTTCCTTTTTTTGGTTTAGCTGCCCTTCACTTATTGTGTGCGCCAAACCCTTTCCCAACCTTTGGCTAGGCTATAGGTTGGTTTTGGGTTTTGCATTGTTTGCTTGTTGGCTTTGTGTGTTGTTTGGTTTCTCTAGGGTATGCCCCTTGTATTTTGTAGAGTTTTTTCGTCTTTTAATGCATTATTCATTTAACAAAAAAAAAATGACGTTTTCGTTCATTCCTAACACCCAAAGTGGTTCTTCAGGGCTAGCATGCTAATCGAGACATTAGAGAGTGCTCCGTCACCCCTTTCCTGCCAACCGGGCACGTTTTGATGCAATTTGGACCAAGTTAGACTGAGTATGCACCGAAATGACGTATTCGTGCATTCTTACAACCTAAAGTTGTTCTTTGGGGCTTGAACGCTTATCGAGACATGAGAAAGTTCTTCCCTATGTCTTTCTATCCAACGGGGAACGTTTTGGTGCAAGTTAATCAAATTGGCCTCAATGTGAACCGAAATGACGTTTTCGTGCATTCTTAAGACCTCAATTGGTTCTTTAGGGTTAGCACGCTAATATCGAGACATGAGAAAGTGCTTCCTTAGGTCTTTCTTGCCCACCATGGAAATTTTGGTGCAATTTGGACTGAGTAAGCACCGAAATGATGTTTTCGTGCATTCTTAATAGCTAAAGTGGTTCTTTAGGGTTGGCACGCTAATCGAGACATGACAACGTGCGTCCTCATGTCCTTCTTGCCAACCGGGCACTTTTTGATGTAATTTAGAAGAAAGTAGACTGAGTATGCACTGAAATTAGGTTTTAGTTCCTTCTTAACACGAAATGTGCCTTTTGAGGGATAGAATGTTAATCCAAGCATGAAAACACGCTTCTTGTCAGCCACGCACATTTTGGTGCAACTTTAACCAAGTTGTGCACAGTGTGTGTCGAAATGACGTTCCATGCATTCTTAACACCTAAACTAGTTCGTTGGGGCTAGAACGCTAATTCGAACCAGAGAGAGTGCTTCCTCATGACTTTATTGCCAACCGGGGACGTTTTGGTGCAATTGAAACGAAATTAAGTTGAGGAGGCACCGAAATGAGGTTTTCGTGTGTTCTTAAAAAAAGAATGTGCTTCTTCAGGGCTAGAACACTAATCCAAGAATGGGAAAGTGCTTCCCCTCATCTTTCTTGCCAACCGGCCACGTTTTGGTGGAAAGTGCGCGACATAGGATTGAGTATGCACCGAAATGATGTTTTCGTGCCTTCTACACACGAAATGTGCTTCTTTAGGGCTAGAATGCTAATCCAAGCATAAGAAAGTGCTTCCCCATGTCTTTCCTGCCAACCGATAATGTTTTAGTGCAACCATAACCAAATTGTACAGAGCGTGCATCGAAACGACGTTTTTGTTCATTCCTAACACCCAAAGTGGTTCTTCAGGGCTAGCACGCTAATCGAGACATTAGAGAGTGATCCCTCACCCCTTTCTTGCCAATTAGACACGTTTTGGTTCAATTTGGACCAAGTTAGACTGAGTATGCACCGAAACGACGTATTCGTGCATTCTTACCACATAAAGTTGTTCTTTGGGGCTTCAACGCTTATTGAGACATGAGAAAGTTCTTCCCCATGTCTTTCTTTCCAACGGGGAACGTTTTGGTGCAAGTTAATCGAATTGGACTCAGTGTGCACCGAAATGACGTTTTCGTGCATTCTTAAGACCTCTAGTGGTTTCTTAGGGTTAGCATGCTAATATCGAGACATGAGAAAGTGCTTCCTTATGTCTTTCTTGCCCACCATGGAAGTTTTGGTGCAATTTGGACTGAGTACGCATCGAAATGATGTTTTCATACATTATTAACACCTAAAGTGGTTCTTTAGGGCTGGCATGCTAATCGAGACATGACAACGTGCGTCGTCATGTCCTTCTTACCAACCGGGCACGTTTTGATGCAATTTAGATGAAAGTAGACTGAGTATGCACCGAAATAAGGTTTTAGTTCCTTCTTAACACGAAATGTGCTTTTTGAGGGCTAGAACGTTAATCCAAGCATGAAGACGTGCTTCTTGCCAGCCGCGCGCCTATTTGTGCAACTTTAACCAAGTTGTGCACAGTGTGCGCCAAAATGACGTTCCATGCATCCTTAACACCTAAACTAGTTCGTTGGAGCAAGAACGCTAATCTGAACCACAGAAAGTGCTTCCTCATGTCTTTATTGCCAACCGGGGATGTTTTGGTGCAATTGAAACTAAATTAGGTTGAGGAGGCACCGAAATGAGGTTGTCGTGCGTTCTTAAAAAAAAACATGTGCTTCTTGAGGGCCGGAACGCTAATCCAAGAATAGGAAAGTGCTTCCCCACATCTTTCTTGCCAACCGGGCACGTTTTGGTGGAAATTGCGCGAAATTGGATTGAGTCTGCTTCGAAATGATGTTTTTGTGCCTTCTAAACACGAAATGTGCTTGTTTAGGGCTAGAATGCTAATCCAAGCGTGAGAAAGTGCTTCCCCATGTCTTTCTTGCCAATCAATAACGTTTTGGTGCAACCTTAACCAAATTCTACAGATTGTGCACCGAAACAACATTTCCGTTCATTCCTAACACCCAAAGTGGTTCTTCAGAGCTAGCACCCTAATCGAAATATTAGAGAGTGCTCCCTTACCCCTTTCTTGCCAGTTGGGCACGTTTTGGTGCAATTTGGACCAAGTTAGACTGAGTATGCACCGAAACGACGTATTCATGCATTCTTACCACATAAAGTTGTTCTTTGCGGCTTGAACGCTTATAGAGACATGAGAAAGTNCAATTGAAACTAAATTAGGTTGAGGAGGCACCGAAATGAGGTTGTCGTGCGTTCTTAAAAAAAAAACATGTGCTTCTTGAGGGCCGGAACGCTAATCCAAGAATGGGAAAGTGCTTCCCCACATCTTTCTTGCCAACCGGGCACGTTTTGGTGGAAATTGCGCGAAATTGGATTGAGTCTGCTTCGAAATGATGTTTTTGTGCCTTCTAAACACGAAATGTGCTTGTTTAGGGCTAGAATGCTAATCCAAGCGTGAGAAAGTGCTTCCCCATGTCTTTCTTGCCAATCGATAACGTTTTGGTGCAACCTTAACCAAATTCTACAGATTGTGCACCGAAACAACATTTCCGTTCATTCCTAACACCCAAAGTGGTTCTTCAGAGCTAGCACGCTAATCGAAATATTAGAGAGTGCTCCCTTACCCCTTTCTTGCCAGTTGGGCACGTTTTGGTGCAATTTGGACCAAGTTAGACTGAGTATGCACCGAAACGACGTATTCGTGCATTCTTACCACATAAAGTTGTTCCTTGCGGCTTGAACGCTTATAGAGACATGAGAAAGTTCTTCCCCATGTCTTTCTTTCCAACGGGGAACGTTTTGGTGCAAGTTAATCGAATTGCACTCAGTGTACACCGAAATGACATTTTCGTGCATTCTTAAGACCTCAAGTGGTTCTTTAGGGTTAGCACACTAATATCGAAACATGAAAAAGTGTGTCCTTATGTCTTTCTTGCCCACCAAGGACGTTTTGGTGCAATTTGTACTGAGTACGCACCGAAATGATGTTTTCATGCATTCTTAACATTTAAAGTGGTTCTCTAGGGTTGGCATGCTAATCGAGACATGACAACGTGCGTCATCATGTCCTTCTTACCGACCATGCACGTTTTGAAGCAATTTAAGTGAAAGTAGACTGAGTTTGAACTGAAACGAGGTTTTAGTTCCTTCTTAACACGAAATGTGCTTCTTGAGGGCTAGAACGTTAATCCAAGCATGAGAACATGCTTCTTGCCAACCAGGCACGTTTTGGTGCAACTTTAACCAAGTTGTGCACAGTGTGTGCCGACATGACGTTCCATGCATTCCTAAAACCTAAACTGGTTCGTTGGGGCTAGAACGCTAATCCGAAAAAGAGAAAGTGTTTCCTCATGTCTTTATTGCCAACCGGGGACGTTTTGGTGCAATTGAAACGAAATTAGGTTGAGGAGGCACTGAAATGAGGTTTTCGTGCGTTCTTAACAGAAGCAGGTGCTTCTTGAGGGCTACAACGCTAATCCAAGAATGGGAAAGTGTTTTCCCACATCATTCTTGCCAACCGGGCACGTTTTGGTGGAAATTGCACGAAATTGGATTGAGTACGCACCGAANTGAGTATGCACCGAAATGATGTTTTGTTCCTCCTAAACATGAAATGTGCTTCTTTAGGGCTGGAATGCTAATCCAAGCATATGAAAGTGTTTCCCCATGCCTTTCTTGCCAACCGATAACGTTTTGGTGCAACCTTAACCAAATTGTATAGAGTGTGCATCGAAATGACGTTTTCGTTCATTCCTAACATGCAAAGTGGTTCTTCAGGGCAAGCACGCCAATTGAGACATTAGAGAGTGCTCCCTCACCCTTTTCTTGCCAATCAGGCACGTTTTGGTGCAATTTAGACCAAGTTAGACTGAGTATGAACTGAAATGACGTATTCGTGCATTCTTACCATCTTAAGTTGTACTTTGGGGCTTGAACAATTATCGAGACATGAGAAAGTTCTTGCCCATGTCTTTCTTTCCAACCGGAAACGTTTTGGTGCAACCTTAATCGAATTGCACTCAATGTGCACCGAAATGACGTTTTCGAGCATTCTTCAGACCTCAGGTGGTTCCTTAGGATTAGCACACTAATATCGAGACATAATAAAGTGGTTCCGTTTGTCTATCTTGCCCACCAAGGAAGTTTTGGTGAAATTTGGACTGAGTACGCACTGAAATGATGTTTTCGTGCATTCTTAACACTTAACGTTGTTCTTTAGGGCTAGCACGCTAATCGAGACATGACAACGTACGTCCTCATGTCGTTCTTACCAACCAGGCACGTTTTGATACAATTTACACGAAAGTAAACTGAGTATGAACTGAAATGAGCTTTTAGTTCCTTCTTAACACGAAATGTGCTTCTTGAGGGCTAGAATGTTAATCCAAGGATGAGAACATGCTTCTTGCGAACTGCGCACGTTTTGGTGCAACTTTAACCAAGTTGTACATAGTGTGTGCCGAAACGACGTTCCATACATTCTTAACACCTAAACTGGTTTGTTGGGGCTAGAACGCTAATCCAGAGAAGAGAAAGTGCTTCCTCATGTCTTTATTGCCAAGCGGGGACGTTTTGCTGCAATTGAAACGAAATTAGGTTGAGGAGGCACCGAAATGAGGTTTTAGTGTGTTCTTAACACAAGCATGTGCTTCTTGAGGGCTAGAACGCTAATCTAAGAATGGGAAAGTGCTTCCACACATCTTTCTTGCCAACCGGGCACGTTTTGGTGGAAATTCCACGAAATTGGATTGGGTAAGCACCAAAATGATGTTTTCGTCCCTTCTAAACATGAAATGTGCTTCTTCAGGACTACACTGCTAATCCAAGCATGAGAAATTGCTTCCCCTTGTCTTTCTTGCCAACCAATAACGTTTTGGTGCAACCTTGACCAAATTGTACAGAGTGTGCACTGAAATGAAGTTTTTGTTCATTCTTGACACCCAAAGTGGTTCTTCAGGGCTAGCACGCTAATCGAGGCATTAGAGAGTGCTCCCTCACCCCTTTTTTGCCAATCGGGCATGTTCTAGTGCAATTTGGACCAAGTTAGACGGAGCATGCAACGAAATGATGTATTCGTGCATTCTTATCACCTAAAGCTGTTCTTTGGGGCCTGAACGCTTATCGAGACATGAGAAAGTTTTTCCCCATGTCTTTCTTTCCAACAGGAAACGTTTTGGTGCAACTTTAATCGAATTGGACTCAGTGTGCACCAAAATGACGTTTTCGTGCATTCTTAAGACCTCAAATGGCTCCTTAGGGTTACCATGCTAATATCGAGACATGAGAAAGTGCTTCCTTATGTCTTTCTTGCCTACCAAGGAAGTTTTGGTGCAATTTGGACTGAGTACGCACCGAAATGATGTTTTGGTGCAATTTGTACTGAGTACGCACCGAAATGATGTTTCTGTTCATTCATAACACCTAAAGCGGTTCTTTAGGGCTGGCACGCTAATCGAGACATGACAACGTGCGTCCTCATGTCCTTCTTGCCAACCGGGCACGTTTTGATGCAATTCAGACAAAAATAGACTGAGTATGCACTGAAATGAGGTTTTAGCTCCTTAACAAGAAATGTGGTTCTTGAGGGCTAGAACGTTAATCCAAGAATGAGAACTTGCTTCTTGCTAGCCGCGCACGTTTTGGTGCAACATTAACCAAGTTGTGCACAGTGTGCGCCGAAAAGACGTTCCATGCAGGCTTAACACCTAAACTAGTTCGTTGGGGCTAGAACGCTAATCCGAACAGGAGAAAGTGTTTCCTCATGTCTTTCTTGCCAATCGGGCACGTTTTGGTGCAATTTGGACCAAGTTAGACTGAGTATGCACCGAAATTAGTATTGGTGCATTCTTATCACCTAAAGTTGTTCTTTGGGATTGGAACGCTTATCGAGACCTGAGAAAGTTCTTCCCCATGTCTTTCTTTCCAACGGGGAACGTTTTGGTGCAACTTTAATCAAATTGGACTCAGTGAGCACTGAAATGACATTTTCGTGCATTATTAAGACCTCAAGTGGTTTCTTAGGGTTAGCACACTAATATCGAGACATGAAAAAGTGCTTTCTTATGTCCTTCTCGCCCACCAAGGAAGTTTTGGTGTAATTTGGACGAACTTGGACTGAGTACGCACCAAAATGATGTTTTCGTGAATTCTTAATGCCTAAAGTGGTTCTTTAGGGCTGGCACGCTAATCGAGACGTGACAACGTGCATCTTCATGTCCTTCTTACCAACCGGGCACGTTTTAATGCAATTTAGACGAAAGTAGATTGAGTATGAACTAAAATGAGGTTTTAGTTCCTTCTTAACACAAAATGTGCTTCTTGAGGGCTAGAACATTAATCCAAGCATTAGAACGTGCTTCTTGCCAACCGAGCACATTTTGGTGCAACTTTAACCAATTTGTGTGCAGTGTGCGCCGAAATGACGTTCGATGCATTCTTAACAACTAAACTGGTTTGTTGGGGCTAAATGCTAATCCAAACAAGAGAAAGCGCACTAGGGACGTTTTCCTGCAATTGAAATGAAATTTGGTTGAGGAGGCACTGAAATGAGGTTTTTGTGCGTTCTTAACAAAAACATGTGCTTGTTGAGGGCTAGAACGCTAATCCAAGAATGGGAAAGTACTTCCCCACATCTTTCTTGCTAACTGGGGATGTTTTGGTGGAAATTACGCGAAATTGGATTGAGTACGCACTGAAATGACGTTTTCGTGCCTTCCGAACACAAAATGTGCTTCTTTTAGGGCTAAAATGCTAATCAAAGCATGAGAAAGTGCTTCCCCATGTCTTTCTTGCCTACCGATAACGTTTTGGTGCAACCTTAAGCAAATTGTACAGAGTGTGCACTGAAATGACCTTTTCGTTCATTCCTAACACCCAACGTAGTCCTTCAGGGCTATCACGCTAATCGAGACATTAGAAAGTGCTCCCCCATGTCTTTCTTTCCAACAGGGAATGTTTTGGTGCAACTTTCATCGAATAGGACTCGGTGTGCACCGAAATGACGTTTTCGCGCATTCTTAAGACCTCAAGTGGTTCCTTAGGGCTAGCACGCTAATATCGAGACCTGAGAAAGTGCTTCCTTATGTCTTTCTTGCCCACCAAGGGAGTTTTGGTGCAATTTGGACTGAGTACGCGCCGAAATGATGTTTTCGTGCATTCCTAACACCTAAAGTGGTTCTTTAGGGCTGGCACACTAATCGAGACATGACAACGTGCGTCCTCATGTGCTTCTTGCCAACCAGGCACGTTTTGATGCAATTTAGACGAAAACAGACTGAGTATGAACTGAAATGAACTGAAATGAGGTTATAGTTCCTTCTTCACACAAAATGTGCTTCTTGAGGGCTAGAACGTTAAGCCAAGCATGAGAACGTGCTTCTTGCCAACCGCACACGTTTTGGTGCAACTTTAACCTAGTTGTGCACAGTGTGAGCCGAAATGACGTTCCATGCATTCTTAACACCTCAACTGGTTCGTTCGAGCTAGAACGCTAATCCGAACATGAGAAAGTGCTTCCTTATGTCTATATTGACAACCGTGGACGTTTTGGTGCAATTGAAACGAAATTAGGCTGACGAGGCATCGAAATTACGTTCTCGTCCGTTCTTAACAAAAGCAGGTGTTTCTTGAGGGCTAGAACGCTAATCCAAAGATGGGAAAGTGCTTCCCTACATATTTTGGTGGAAATTGCCCGAAATTGGATTGAGTACGCACCGAAATGATGTTTTCGTGCCTTCTAAACACTAAATGTATTTCTTTAGGGCTAGAATGCTAATCCAAGCATGAGAAAGTACTTCCCCTTGTCTCTCTTGCCAAATGATAACGTTTTGGTGCAGCCTTAACCAAATTGTATAGAGTGTGCACTGAAATGACGTTTTCGTTCATTTCTAACACCCAAAGTGATTCTTCCGGGCTGGCACGCTAATTGAGGCATTAGAGAGTGCTCCCTCACCCCTTTCATGCCAATTGGGCACGTTTTGAAGCAATTTGGGGCAAGTTAGACTGAGTATGCACCGAAATGACGTATTCGTGCATTCTTACCACCTAAAGTTGTTCTTTGGGGTTTGAACGCTTATCAAGACTTGAGAAAGTTCTTCCCCATGTCTTTCTTTCCCGCAAGGAACGTTTTGGTGCAACTTTAATCGAATTGGACTCAGTGTTCCCCGAAATGTCCTTTTTGTGCATTCTTAAGACCTCAATTGGTTCTTTATCGTTAGCACGCTAATATCGAGACATGAGAAAGTGCTACCTTATGTCTTTCTTGCCCACCAAGGAAGTTTTGGGGCAATTTGGACTGAGTACGCGCCGAAATGATATTTTCGTGCATTTTTAACACCCAAAGTGGTTCTTTAGGGCTGGCACGCTAATTGACACATGACAACGTGCGTCCTCATGTCCTTCATGCCAACCGGGCATGTTTGGATGCAATTTAGACGAAAGTAGACAGAGTATGCACTAAAATGAGGTTTTAGTTCCTTCTCTACACGAAATGTGCTTCTTGAGGGCTAGAACGTTCACTACTACAATTATGTTAACAGACATCGATCAAGAGATAACGGTTCATGTTTTAACCGTTATCTTAATTTACTACACAATGGTTCTTGAAAAACCGTTATACAAAATAAGGTAATCTCATGGTTTGTGGTATTGGGATTTTTCCTAAAGTGTTAGACACAATTGTTTTGGACCAAAACTGTTGTGTTTGGCAAGTTTATAAAAAAAGGGAATTTGCGACTCTTTGAAAATTTTAGAAACGCGCTAGTTTAATGAAACCCTCTCGCGCCCTTAACTCTCTCGCGTCAAACCCTCTTGACTTCAGACACTCCTAAACACTCTGAACAGTTACTCTCTCCTCTCCCGATCTGCAAACTCCAAGCCCCCCTTTGATCAACGCTCAGCGCTCAGCCTTCCCTCCTTAGCCTCAGCCTCCACCGCAAGAAGAGGAGGCCGTTTCTTGGAGCACTTCGTGACGGCGAGCGCCGCTTCCTCACTCGCCTCGCGTCATGGTCCCTCTTTCCCTCATCGCTGTTTCCCCTCTACAGATCACTCTCCAGGTTAGCCATCCCTCAAACCTGGCGTTTCTCCCCTTGGAAGTCGTGAAGGAGGACATCACGTTGCTGGTATTTTTCAATTTGATTTTTGGGTATTTTTCTGTTGGTTTTATTTTAATTTTGAATTATGAATTTCTGGGTATATGTCCTTGCGAACGAAAATATGGTTTAGAGTGCTTCTTACTTTAGTTATATATTCAAGGATGTGTTTCAACCCAAAATCTGAAAATGAGTCAAATGCCTTCGTTTTATATTTCGCCTTGAGCCCAAAATCTAATGTTTCAATGTCTAAGGAAAGAGATGGTTACTGTGAAGTTATAGAGAAGCCCAGATGATCAACTTGGGGTTGCTTTTCTATAATGTTTAACCTTTTTATCTGTATTATTAGTATCCCAAGCTAACTCATACCAAAGTTTGGTATGAGTTTGGAGTGCTAACTCATACCAAACTTGAGCATACAAAGATTGTCCTTTGGTATGAGAAATCAGACTCCACCCATTGAAATAGGCTCGTAACTAATTTAAATAGACCTATATATTATTTGGATCCTTGGCTCGTGCATTTTAATATATGGGTAATCAAAATGGTGCAGATTATTTAGATATTATGCATATTTATGACACTTATACGCAGCTGTATTATGGTTGCAGTTATTTGAGTGAAAGTGGTAGCACATTGGGGACAGTATACACGCTGGGCTGCTGCTTGGACTGCAAAGGTGTGTGAGTTCCTCATGCAGGCTTTATTCTTATTTTATTCTCCTTTTCAGTTTGATGTGTGTGAACAATTTGCACGCTTGCTTGATAGGACAATTTGGTGACCTTGTATGATAACTTTGGTTGGGATTTGTATATTTGCGCTGGATATATAGTTTATTTAGTCCTATTAGTTGCTGCCTATTATTGATTAATAATTATGAAATACATTGGTAATGTTGTATGAGAGTTTTTTAGTTGATATTGTAAGGATTTGCAGTTTATATATAATTGGAAACTTGGATATAGTAGTTGACTTTTTTGTTTCTTGCATACTCGTAGTGATCTGCCTTTGTTAAAGGTTTTGAATGAAATTAATTGTTTTATATGTGTTAAAAGGACATGGGGCAGGTTTTATGTATAACCATTAAGTTTAGTTTGTCTTTATAGATTTGCATGTTCAATATGGTCAATTTTTGGTGCGACTTTATAACCAATTGTTGCTTTTTGGTGAAAGATGGATAAGGCATGGATGTATTCAGATAGAAGATCAAGGGCATATGAGTTAGGGATACACGAATTCTTCAAGTTTGCATTAGAACATACTATAAACTCAAACCTCATTCACTGTCCTTGCGTTAAATGTGGAAATATGAGACAATATGGGATTGGAGTTATAAGGGATCATCTATATTTTAATGGTATAGACTAGACTTACCAAACTTGGGTTTGGCATGGAGAAGTTTCTAGTACATTTAAGAATGCAACTAGATGTGTGGAGGAACACCAAAGTAATTTTTTCTCTGAATCGGTGGACATGGGAGATGATGGATCAGAAGAATGTTCCAATGATTCTAACAATTTCATGAATTTGGTTGGGAATGGTGATGACCCTTTGTATCCTGGTTATAAACACACCAAGCCGGCAGCACTTGCAAAATTATACAATTTTAAAGCGAGGCATGAATGGAGTGATGTAAGTTTCACTGACTAATTGATTGCTTTAGGAGATTTTCTTCCCGAGGGTCATAACATACCCACATCTACATACGAGGCAAAGAAGACTTTGAGTGCATTAGGGATGGACTATCAGAAAATTCATGCATGCCCTAATGACTGTATCCTATATAGGAATGAGTATGCTGATGAAATTAATTGCCCCAATTGTAGTGTGTCAAGGTGGAAGTTAAGCAAGGATTCAACTATCAGGGAGGGGGTTCCTGCAAAGGTGTTGTGGAATTTTCCTATGATCCCAAGGTTTAAAAGGATGTTTCAATCTAGTAAAACATCTGAAAGTTTAACATGGCATGCTGAAAAAAGAGTGAATGATGGTAAACTGCGGCACCCTGCATATTCACCATCCTGGAAGTTAGTCGACCATAAGTGGCCCGATTTTGCTGAAAATCCTAGAAACCTAAGACTTGCACTTGCAGCTGATGGTTTCAATCCACATAGGACTTTAAGTAGTAGATACAGTTGCTGGCCCGTTCTAATTGTTACTTATAATTTGCCCCCATGGTTGTGTATGAAAAGAAAGTTCATCATGTTGAGTCTATTGATCTCTGGCCCTAAACAACCTGGAAATGATATAGACGTTTACCTTGCACCTTTGATTGATGATCTAAAAACACTATGGAAGGGAGTTGATGGGGTCTATGATGCTTACAAAGGAGAATATTTCACTCTAAAAGGTGCACTTTTGTGGACAATCAATGACTTTCCAGCATATGAGAATTTATCTGGATGTGTGGTCAAAGGATATAATGCATGTCCAGTATGTGGAGAACACACAAAACCCCATAGGTTGGTCCACAGTAATAAATGTGTATACATTGGCCATCGAAGATTCTTGAGCCGACATCATCCTTA
>QANT01004104.1:0-20744 GCA_003254885.1 Purshia tridentata | reverse complement strand
AATTAACAACTAAAAATAATAAAACAATTCAAATATCATGAAAAAGGAAGAAGGGAAACCACAAGGAAGTCACGGCAAGGCTAGGGCAGCAAGGGCGTCCTCCTTGATGCTCACGGCAAGGGCTGGGGCAGCAAGGGTGTCACGGCTCCACTTGGTCCTCTAGGGTTGCACGGCGCCTCTCTCTCTTGGCTCCTCCTTACTTGCGGCACACTCTCTCTCTTTCTCTCGAAAAATATAAAATTCTGACTTTGTGGTGTAGAGATGTGTAGAGAAAATCAGATGTCAAAGAATGGATCTGAAAGTTCCTCTGAAAATTGATGTGAAATAATGAGGAGAGGAGGCCTTTATATAGGAGTGAGGAGGTGCTGATTCCTTGGCCTCCAAGGACTAGGATTTGCGGCACAAATAGGAAAGTAGCTAGGGTTTCTCCCAAGTGGGCTTGCGGCATGGGCATCACTTAATCCCATGTCTCTTGCGCCTCCCCGTTGCATGCGTGTGGGCCTCTCCCTTGGTCCATGCGCATGCCACCTTAGGCCCAATCCTTCATGTGATGTCACTTGAGCCCATTGAAGCTTTATAGAACCCTTTTGACCTTGGCCCAACATTCCTTGGTCCACTAGGAATGTTAGTTTCAAGTTTTGTATTGGCAATTTCCTTGACAAAACAGCTTGTAATTATTTTAGATTTGAATCTCACACAAGCTCTAGACTAAGTTAGGAACATTTGAGTGTGCAATGAAGTCTGCACAGTTGGCCCTACATCCCTCATGCCTAAGGTAATTCGTTTGTCTTCTTAAAATAAGAAAGAATACTTTTCTTTGCTTTGGAATTTGTGAATGATCCGACATTATAAACTAGAACCTTGGTAATATAATATAAACATGACATATAAGGTGTTAGTTTCAAGTTTTGTATTGGCAATTTCCTTGACAAAACAGCTTGTAANATTGGCAATTTCCTTGACAAAACAGCTTGTAATTATTTTAGATTTGAATCTCACACAAGCTCTAGACTAAGTTAGGAACATTTGAATGTGCAATGAAGTCTGCATAGCTGGTCCTACATCCCTCATGCCTAAGGTAATACCCATATCATGCATTTCACGTAACATCAGTTTTTCACAGAGTAGTGCATGTTTTGACTAGTCTATGACATATCATACACTACACTTTTCTGGCACGGGAACTGCACATACTATCTTGTGAATATTAAGTGATCCCACGTGAGAATCTTTTATGTGGGTTACTCTCCTAAATGGGTATTTGCACGTGTTTTAACTTTCTGACTTCTTATGATTGGGCCTTTACTCTTCTCATTTATTCTCCAGCCCACATCAGTTTTTAATGGGTTTTCATTTTGCACTATTTATCATCTTCCCCAAATCTTTTTTTCTGAAAATGGAAACTTTCCCAAAACAACTTAGCCCCTCTCCCACACGAATCTTCAGATTCCCTTTGGCATATTCGGCTATGAGCTGTCCTGAAAGTTTGTTAGGACTTGAGCCTATTATTGGCTGCCATGTGGAATGGTGTGGGTGTGCGTGTGTGTGGCTGCTGCTACAAGGTACGGGCAGCCCTTCATTCTTTTTGTGGCTCACATTTTTGGTATGTTTTGAGCAGCCCTTGAGCTGAGTTTTTGGTGAGACCAAATGGGTATTTTATTTTTCAAGAGTTGAAAGTTTTTCTTTGAAAATTTTCTTGTGTTCATCTCTTGATTTATTTTATCTAAAAACTAAATGGGTTTTGTGTATGGGTTTCAGATTTCTTCAAAAGCATAAACACATCACTCTAGTTTTTAGATATGGGTTTATATTGGCTTCTTCAAATTTTGTTTGGTTGAAGGAGTTGATCTTGCTAACCCAAAATATTGCATATCACTTTCATATCTTAAAGATCCACAAGCAAGCTGCAAATGGGGTGCTACGTGTTGATGAGCTAAAGGATAGAGCTGCCAACAACGTAAATGACTCTTGGCTTGTTGGTTGATGGTTGCACAAAGTGGGTATGCTAGCTGCTACTTAGCTTTAGAGTAAGTAAATGAGCTTGTGTGCTGATATAGACTTTGTATTGAACCTCAACATATTGGATTGCCTGGTCAGCGAATAAAACCCCCAGTTTTTTAACCCTTTGAGGTTTTTCTGGGTGAACAACTTGTGTGTTTCCTCCTTGTGATTGCTGGGTTTATTTGCCATTTGTATAACTTGGGTTTAACTCTTTGTAATATGCTATCAGACCTAGTTTTATGGTTGATAATATTACAACTGATGAACTGAATCTAATCTAGCATCACACACCTCACTCTAGTTGTGGCTAGCACTGGGATGCCTATTTTGATGGATCATTGAGTGCCTAGGTTGTCACTCCTCACATGATTATTTGAAATGCTTGCTGGTTGTGTTTCTTGGGTTGTGCATCTGTCGTACAGACTTGAGTGTGTTTGATTGGTTCAGTCTTGTCAAATAGTTTTAAAATTGAGTCCGATCAGTGATCGTTGTTTGACTTAGGTGCTTTAGGGTGTTAAAGCACTTTGTACCAAACTTCATAAGGGTTTAGGGTCAATTTGGGGTTGAGGTGCCTTGAAAATAAGTTGCTTATTTCTACCTCAAAGCAGTTTTTGGTGTTTAGTTAATAAAGTAAAATCTGCTTATTTTGAAAACAGAGGTGGGGAAAAGTAGATTTTGGGGGTTGGGGTAAAGTAGCTAAAGAGATACTTTCAAAATCTGCTATGGGGGGAAGCAGCAATAACTTACGAAATTGCCCTCACCCAATTTTAAAAATGACAATCTTTATCCCTCTCATTACAAAATTATAGTAATATTTTTAAATTTTAATAGCATAATTACCTTTTAATTAACAAAATACAATGATAAAAATATTAATATAAATTGAGTTTTATATATATAAGTCACGAGAATAATTTTTACTAAAAAAATCATAAACAAAACTTAGAAAATAAATTATAAATAAAAGTTAGAAAAAACAAAACATAAATAAAAGTAAAAAAAATAATAATTAAAAGTAAAAAAAGCAAGTGAAAGCATTCTTGTTTTACCAAAAAAAAAATTAAAATGCACTTTCAGCACTATGTCTATTTTGGTTATTATACATAGTCACAGCACTTTTACATCAAAATTTACCAAACATTATACTGCTGCCTTTAAGATTCACAGCACTTTTAAAAACATAGTTTACCAAACATTTAACGGTTTTACCTCATAGCAGCTTTTTCTTACCACACAGCTACAACAACTTTTTCTCACCACACAGCAATCCCAAACTGGCCCTTAATATTATGAAACATAACATGACATTATAAATCATACAATAACATAATATTTTTCTAGCAATATGCAAATTACACAGCAATCCCAAACTGGCCCTAAGTGAGGAGAAAAAATTGGACCTCCTTGTTAATCACTCTATAATTTATCCACTTGTTGGGCTTAATTTAGCCACATGTGAAGGGAGGTGATGAAGATATAAAAATTCTGCATTCAAAATCTTGCGGTACAATATATAAAATCTAAAAATTTATGTCACATAGATGCTTCTTGGCCTTTATATTGACGATTTCATTATTTCACTATTCAAGTATAGATTTTCTATGTCATACAATTTGAGTGTACTAAAGACAAACCCATAAAATCCTAACTTCTCTAACATTTTTTTTTTTTTGGTTAATTCAACCTCTCCTACACACCTCATGTGACAATTTAAACAAGATAAAACGAGAATAGAGTTAGTTTTCTAACATAAAAAAAAAAAAGTCCCAAACATGTGGAGAAAATATGGCAACTGAAACTATTAAAGAAGGAAAGAATCACCAAGATTGATTCTTATATTCAATTCCTTGTATACAGTTGAACCAATATTGTTGCTTTCCTTGTTTGTTATATTTAGAACTTAATTGTAGGAGTTAACATAGGAATTATAGGAGCCCATTCTTTGTATAAAGTTGTAATCAGTCTTTTATGGAAATTAATAAAATCGATTTACCCTAACATATTTTTCTACATAGTATCAGAGCATCACTCTTGGTAACCTAGAAACTCTTGCCGGGAAAGAACAAAGAATCATCATCTGGAACAAAATATGATGATTGAAATCATCCATTCTTCCTGCATCACTCAAATCAACCTGGTTTGGTTCTTGTGTCGCAACTATTGAGTGAAGAGAATTATAGTACATGGAGCTATTCAATGATCATGGCATTAGGCGCCAAAACAAGATAGGTTTCGTTGATGGTTCCATCAAGAAACCAAAAGGGCCTACTGATGAATTGAAACAATGGGAAAGATGTAATAATCTTATGAAATCATGGTTGTTAAGTTCCATCTCCAAAGAGATTTATGCAAGTGTAATCTATTGCGAGTTAGCCTATGTAATTTGGGCAGACTTGGGAATGATTCTCCCAAGTCAACAATGTTAAGTTATTTCACATAAAAAGTGAAATACATGATTATGTGCAAGGAACAATGACAGTAGGCTCGTACTTGACCAAACTAAAAGGTTTGTGGGATGAGTGTGATGCATTAGCATTAATCTCGGATTGCAGTTGTGGAGCTATGAAGGAAGTGCTAGATTTTCAACAAAACCAAAGAACAATGAAGTTTTTCATGTGACTCAATGATACGTTTGACGCTGTTAGAAGACAAATACTCATGATGGATCCTCCTGCTATTATCAATCATGCTCATTTTTTAATCCTTAGGCATGAAAAACAAAAGGAAGTATCCACTGGGAAAACTACTACTCCAGAAACAAGGGCCTCAACTTTTGCTATTTGAGATCAAGCCTTAGATCAGAGAATGGGTGCTGGAAGAAGGAATGCCAATTCCAATGTGATCAATGTGACAAAATTGGTCATACCACAAAGACATGTCGAGCACGTTTGACATATGATTATTGTGAATGGAAATGCCACACAATTGATTATTGTCGCAAGTTCAAGAAAGCCAATGAAGGAAAGTTGATTTCAAGGGCAACCATGTTTATACTCATCCGTCCGAGAAGAAGGAAATTTTGACTTCTCTTTCCTTCACTCTTGATCAATGCAAAAAACTCTTGGGAATGTTTAGTAAGAATAATGCAAACTATGTTCGTAATCCTTACACCATAAGTGAACTCTCAGGTAAAGCTTTATGCTCCACTTCTCATGCTAAAACCCCATCTTGGATACTTGATAGTAGTGCCACGGACCACGTGATCTACTCTCATACTCTTTTCACTTCATGTGTATCTGTTCGTAATCGCACTGTGGAATTGCCTGATGGCACTTATGTTGAGGTTACATATATTGGGAGAATTTTTTTTTCTCCCCAATTGATACTTGAGGGTGTTTCTTTGTGTTCTCTCTTTCCAATTGAATTTAATTTTCATCAATAAACTTGCCTACAATTCCTTATGCCTAACCGTTTTCCTCACCCATTTTTGTGTCATATAGGACTTACGTTCGAGAAAGATATTGGGATGGGAATTTAAAGGGAGAGATTGTACCACCTTGATCACACCAAGAAGGCATCATCCAATTCAGTCAAACAACGATCAACAGCCTTATAGCATCAACTCCTAGGGCATCCAATAAAAGTCTACTTTCTTTGCCATTTTCCATTAAAGCTTTTGATACTCTTAAATTTTCTATTTGTCCATTAGCCAAACATACTAGATCACAATTTTCTATAAGTTCTATTTCAAGTATTGCTTCTTTTGAGCTATTGAATGTTGACATTTGGGGTGGTTACCATGTTGCTTTTATTTCTAGGGCTCGTACTACCATAGTGGATGATTTCACTTGTTGGACATGGGTATATTTTATGCATCATAAGTCGAACACTCGTAATCTGTTAATGACTTTCATTAATCTTGTTGAAACTCAATTTTCTTCAAAGGTTGAAATCATTCATAGTGATAATGGCTCCAAATTTACACTTGATTCCTTTTATTCTATTGAAGGAATCATTCATCAAACTAGTTGTGTTGCCACCCCTAAAAAAGTGGGAGAAAGAAAACACCGTCATCTACTAAATGTTGCACGTGCATTACTTTTTCAAGCACATTTACCCAAAATTTTTTGGGTTGAGGCAATTTTGACTGTTGCCTACCTTATTAATAAAACACCTACACCCTTTTTGCACAAGAAAACACCCTATGATCTTCTGTTCAATGTCCAACCGAATTTTTCTCACTTATGAGTTTTTGGGTGTTTGTGGGATATCTAAATGAGAAAAAGGGGAACAGAGTCTATGACCTTGAACTTGGTAAGGTGTTTCTTTCTCATGATGCTCTTTTTATGAAATATTCCCATGCTTCCGCTGTCAATGACACATTTGTCACACCTCTTGCTGTTTGTGATGATTTCAGTTCTAATCCCATTGATAAAAACCAACAAAGTCCGCCAAGCCTTGCCAATACACCACAAATATCATATACCGTTGAACCCACACCACTAGCAACCAACCTCCTCCTTCACCAGTAGCTGCAGTGTCGTTCCGCTCGAGAAACTAACACACCAACCTATCTCCAAAACTACCAGATTGATGTCAAGTCTCTTCTTGTCCCAGTTCATCAGATGTCTCCAATGAGGTCCACACAAAAGGTACTTCACCCCTATCTCCACCTTTCTTTCTTATGATCATTTGTCCCCACAACACTATGCTTTTACTACATCTTTATCCAATGCCAAAGAACCAAAATCATTTCAGCAGGCTATCAAGATCCTCTTTAGCGAGTTGCAATGGGAAGTGAGATGGATGCCCTTGAAGCCAACGACACTTGGGTGCTTCAACCTCTCCTGCCAAGCAAAAAACTCATTGGCTACAAATGGGTTTACAAAATCAAGCTCAATCCAGAGTACAATTGAGCAATATAAGGCGAAGTTGGTGGCCAAAGGTTACAGTCAAGTGGAGGGTCTTGACTACAGCGAAAAATTTGCTCCGGTTGCCAAATTGGTCACTGTCTGCCTCTTGCTGGCTGACTCCATCACTCAAGGATGACATTTATATCAACTCGACGTCAACAATGCCTTCTTACATGGTAATCTTCATGAGGACGTATACATGTCTTTGCCACCTAGATTTGGACGAAATGAGGAGACACGTGTCTACAAGCTTCGCAAATCCTTGTATGGACTGAAATAAGCCTCCAGAAAATGGTTCTTAAAGTTGTTTAGGACTCTCAAATCTGTTGGGTATCAACAATCCAAAGCAGATTATTCTTTGTTCATTTGATTGTAAGGTGAAAGTTTTAGAGCTATACTTGTATATGTTGATGATATTATTTTAGCAAGAAATAACATCCAACACATTGAAGCTACAAATCGTTACTCAGCTGGAAAATTCAAGCTCAAAGATCTTGGCAGAAAATGGTTTATTTCACCTGAAGCGTGAAGAATATATATGTTCCAAAGTTTAGCTCCCTAGAAGTGGAGAGTACATGAAATAGGCCACACAAGCCTAATTAATTAAATTCAAAGATCCACATTCTCTACACAAATAATCCTAGAAGAGATTACAGTCCTTGAAAAGACTATAAAACCCTTGAAGTGGCATGGGTCTCGATTATGAAGATATATTTATATCTAGTGAATGCAAAAAGAAAATTGTGAGATCGTTGATATATAGATGATATAATTTGTTTATAGTAGCTACTAAAATCATCAAGGGGTATAATCATGTGAAACCACATTTACTATAAATGTTGACATAATTAAATTATTGGCCAAACTGGAAAGAGGCAATTCCAGTAGAATTTAATATTTTTAAAACGTGAGATTATTGAACCTATAGTTCAAACACCAAAATCAAATAGGTTAAACCTTGAAGGTTGTAAGTGTTTGAAATGATGTAAATGAAATCATTATATAGCATAAGGTTTCTCTAAGAAGCTTGAGATTATGATTTTTTTCTCATGTTATAGATGCAACTACGTTTATTAAATCTAACGTGTTCACTGTACATGGAGATTACATACCATATGAAAATCTTTAAAGATTATGAATGCCTGAAGAATATCACCAGAAGTGATTTCATAAGAGATATATGCTTAGGAAGAAGATATATCTTAAGAGATATCTCTTTTTTTCAGGGGCTAGTGGTCCAGGAATTAACAAGGTCATCCTTAAATATTGTTCTTTCATGCTCATCCACGATAGGAAATTATAAGAAACCACCACAGGTTACATACTATAAGATGAACTCATATTTCCAAATGGATTAAACCATCAATTGCTAACCCCAACTTGACATTTCGTGGGTCTGTAGCAAAATCAAGATACATTTTATCAAATTCCTTCCATGCAACACCATCTGTAGGATGTCTCATCATACCCTCAGCGTCAACCCATCTATTCATATGCCATCTCATATGATCGATATATATTTCGACCCAAATAACCTCTAGAATATTTTCTTTAATGAAAAATAACGTAACACTTTATGCTGAAATTCTTTTTTTTAGTTACCATCATTCTCCTTATAACGAGGCTCATTACATATAGGACATTTATTTTTATGTTCATTCTCCTTGTAGAATAGAGCACAATCGTACCTGTAAGCATGAATTGTTTTATACTCCAATCTCACGCCCCTTAATATCTTATTTGCAACATAGTGAAACTCAAGTACATGATTATCTTTCGGCAAGATTCACTTCAATATCTTCAAAAGATCATCAAAAGCTTTGTTGGTAACGCTTGATGGACTTTCCAATGCATAAATTCTACAATGGCTGTTAATATCAAAAACTTGGTGCAACTAGGGTATAATTCTCGTTTGGGCGTCTTCTAATAGCTTCTTGCATTTACTAGATTCGTCCCTATTCACATTGAAAATATCATCACCCCTAAGTTCATCAACCCCTATGAGACCTTGGTTAACATTGAATGTTACGAGTGGAAATGCATCTTTGATTATGTCTAAAACAACATTATTACCACCATCACCACTTGACAACGAAATTGACAGGATATTAGAACTTGAAGCATTACCATATCTTTCCAACCGTTCCCTATGATAAATCCATCTGTCATAATGTTGAGCCATACCAAATCGATGCAAATGAAGTTCAACATTTCTAATTGAAGTATGCATTATGACAATTTCGACATGGACACTTGGACGTCTCATTAATAGAATTGACATGATTTTTTGAAACTTGAATAAATGACTTAATTCCATCTAGATATTGCTGACTACGTCGATTTGGATTAAGTATCCATTATTTATCCATGGTGGTGGCAATTACTAGGGAATTTAATAAAATGAAACAATACAATTAAACTACACAAAAGTCTAGCAAACATCTCTAAGTGGATTCAAGACTAATCACATATAAGATATAGCAGTACACTTTTACTCTTAATCTCAACATGCATGTAATTACATATGATAATTAAACACCATTCCTCTTAAGTAGAATGCAATTAATAAGAAATTCCACTTAACTTTTGGCCTTGTTTATAAACCTGAAAAAAAAAAAATACGAATTGAGATACATAACTCGTCAGAGGGACTTCAAATACTTCATACAAAACCTTAAAAAACACACTATATTGGACGAAAAAGATACTGAAACACACAACCAGCGTAGTAGAAAAAGTTTCCTACCTATAAATTTTCTAATGTAGTGGAAAAGAAATATCAATATTAATATTACTTTGGATTGTTTGTAACTCATGCAATTGGAAAGCAGTCATCCCAAGACAATCAATTGAGATAATAACAAAAAATCAGTTGAGTTTCATAGAATTCCTTTCTGTAAAGTTGCTCTAAACTTTGGCACATAGACAAGACACCTTATACCTCTCAAGTTGAATTGTAGTTGATGAGAACTTCCACTAAATTTGTAGCCCTATTTTGCAACTTGAAATTTAAAATGGAAAATAAGAAGTGAAATACATAACTTATAGGATCAGAATTGTAATATATGAGTTTTCTATATTAAAAAAAAATATGGGAAGAAGAAAAAGAATAAGAAGACACCACATGCACTAATCAATCGAAAAGAAAAAGAAAAAGAACTCTTGCCTTAATGGTAATGACTAGAAGTCAAATAAAATAACATATTAGGCCTACCAAGCAAAGCAAATGGAGGAATACAACAAGCCATTTAAGAAGCGATTTAAAAGTTCAATTACTGAGATAGATAAAAACTACCTTAAAGCTTTGATACCCATGTCCATGAGGATGCTCAATTATTGAGACAACCAACAAAAATCACGATCATTCAAAAATTCGACCATCGTTACTTTACTTCTACATCTTTGATTGAGTTAAATTTTTATATGGATGATCTTTGAGCGGGGAACTAAAAACTGATCGGTTTGGATAATTGGAGACATAATCAAAATGTGAGCTTCTACATATAAATACACTTGAACAGTATTATTCTATATATTTTTATGTTGAAGCATTGTCGTTTCAATAATTGGGAAGACCACAATATGATTTCAATGATTGGAGCTTTCATTTTCTATGTTTATACTCAAAGATCAATCTTGCCAAAAATCGACTAGATTAGAATTTATCTACCCATTTGATTATCATTAGAAAAACCACGATTGTTAATAAATTCGACCACCGTTGCCTCACTTCTACAACTTCGATGAAGCTAAATTTTTGCAAGGATCATCTTTGAGTAGGAAACTAAAAAATGAATGGTTCGAATCGTTTAAGACATGATCTATATATGAGCTTCTTCGTATAAATACACTTGAAGAGTATTATTCTATATTTTTTATTCATCAAAACCTTATCGTTTCAATAATTATGAAGAACTATTAGTATTTAAAAAATCACGATCGTTCATAAATTCGACCACTGTTAACTCACTTCTACATCTCCGAATGAGCTAAATTTTGGCAATGATGATCTTTGAGTAGGAAACTAAAAAAAAGAACAGTTTGGATAATTTTAAACACAATTGAGATGTGAGCTTCTACATATAAATACACTTGAAGAGTATTATTCTATATGGCGACAAATCATTTAGTTGTCGTCCAAGAAGCCCATAGTCACAAATTGACTTGGCACAAGAGAAATCACTTTATCACCTGAGATTAGCGTATGTCTCGACAAACCAAGGAATTGTCGCAAGAGATTGTGGTGACAAATCATTTCGTTGTGGCATATAAAGTTGATAGATCACAAACTAACTTGTCATAAGAGAAATCACTTTGTCACCAGAGATTAGCGTATAGCTCTACAAATCAATAAATTGTCATCAAAGATTGTGGCGACAAATAGTTTAGTTGTCGCGCAAAAAGCCTGATCACAAATTAAATTGTCACAAGAGAAATCACTTTGTCACCTGAGATAAGCGTATTTGTCGACAAACCAAAAAATTGTAGTAAGAGATTGTGGAAAAAAATAATTTAGTCGTCACGTAAGAAGCCCATAAATCACAAATTAACTTGTCACAAAAGAACTCATTTTGTCACCCCAAATTACCTGCTAATTTACGTGTTATGTAGGGACTGGTGCGCTACATTATATGACAAAAGTCTAAGTTTATTGCAAGAGCCTCTTTTAGAGACAAATTAAAATTTGTCGCAAAATCTAGTTTTTCTTGTAGTAAAGAGATATATACTTGTAAATCAACTTGGGATTATGATCGATTATGAAGAAACTTTTTCTCCAATCATATATGCAGCCACATTTCTGTAAGTACAATTATTATATCAATGTGAAATTTATGGAATGTTATCACTGCATATTTTTGGAGATTTAGGTATGCAAATCTTTGAAGATTAAGCACACATCCCAATGTAGTTAAGGTGCCTAAAACATATTAATTTCTTGAAGCAAATCCTTGATGAATTTGATAAAAAAAAAAATTGTCTCGGCTTGTAGATCGAGCATTGTGCAAATGGAATTCTTGTTCATCAGTCAACCCATATTAAAAAGATTTTAATATGGATAAAGCATATCCGTTAAGCACTCAAATTGTTATATGGTCTCTTGACACTGAGAAATATCATTTCATCCTAGAGAGAATAATGAAAAGATCCTTGGCTCAAAAGTTTCATATCTTAGTAAAATTGGTGTTGCTTTCAATTAACACAATGTAGACTAAATATATTTTTGTTGGTTATGTCATATATAACAAATATCTCCTGATAGTTTAGAAATCATGTTCACACTAGCATTCCCAAACCTCACTCTCTAGAAGATGGCATATGAAATATCATTATTTGTTATTTTATTTAGCCAGTCAAGTTACTCTTTGTTATTATCAGGCGAAGCATCCAACTATTTTGTAGCTATACTCTTTTTCCTTTGACCAGATTTTTATTCCATTGAGTTTTCTTGACAAAGTTTTAATAAGGCAATTATATCAAACATATGTGTGTAGTACTACTTTTCCTTCGACTAGGTTTTTGTCCCATCAGGTTTTTCCTAGCAATGTTTTAACGAGGCAGCATTAAGCCCATCCAACATTACAGCAATGATCTTGGCAAGTGATTTGAATCATTTCTTAGGGACCTCATTGACTATGACATTTGATAGAGAGGGATATGTGAATATGAGTGGGGTCTCACTTCAAGTGTAATGAAGGTGGTCTCACTGGGGGATAGATTATGTTGAACGTTGAGATAACACATCTCCAATTGGTGGGTTAGATGAGGCTGGAGGCTGAGATAACTCTACATGTGCTTGCCTTAGTGAAGCCTTTTTTGATTGATAAGATTGCCTAGACTTAAGTCTACGAACTTGGGGCTTCCTTTTGACTTGCAACAAATGGAGTTGGTGTTAATGTGAAGAGCAATTAATACATATATAGAACACAACAAAGGGTATTTAGAATTTGGTCACCCTCTTAGATAGCTGAATCTGGTTTTGGCTTTGCCCAATACCCTTATCTTTCACTTTTTCTTTTCCTACAAATAGAAAACACACCAATGTAGTTAGTTTCTATAGCATACCTTTTCTCTACCAATTAAGTACACACAAGGTAGTATTATCAGAGGATTACCTTAGTTTGTCTGCTTTTCTCTCTCTCACAGGTCCTTGAAATGTTTCCCTCCTTTGCAGAATCTTCAATAGGAACTTCTCCAAAATAAACAGTATCACCATCTTGTTCTGTCTTCCTATGGTTCTCCCCAACATCTTCAGTAGGAACCTTTTCAAAATTAGTAGTAGTTTCACCTCCAAAACCACCAAGTGCGTCATTAGCATCATGTCTATCATTAGCATTTACCTCTAGTACATCATCATCCTCAATTTCTATTGGCTCTCCATCTTCGCACTTTTTGTAGAAAAGATATACATTGCAATCACTCTTTAAGGTATTTGAAATGCACATAGTCTCATCACATAGCCATCACTTATAACTTGTAGCCACCCCCTATTTTGTCGATTTTTAGGCTTCTTATACCAATACACTAAATTTTGTTTGTACCCTAGCTTAACTCTATTCAACTCTACTAAAGACATATAGTCAATGTTTAAATAATCCTCCCATATGACCTTGCCCCCAACATAATTCTTTTGACTGCCATCAACATTTTAGTTCACTAACTTATCACTATGGTGAAATTTTAGTGTGAAGTAGTCTAGATTACGTGCCAAAAATAAAGACACCAACTTAAAATTCCACAATGCCTAACAATGCAAACGTAACTAATTAATAAACAATTCATTCACATTGCCAATTAAAACAAAGGTAATTAAATCATGCTATATTGTGCTCTACTAAAATGATATAGAATAGGCAAATAAATATGAAAGCATGTTTAAACTTAAGGCATGTAACACAACCTATCTATTCTCATATGCACAGGTAACAAAAACCCCAATAAGATGAAGATTGCATATCACTTAGCGTATATTCCCACAACCACAACCACAATGATAATAATATGTTGCCCACTCTATTATAAAAAAAATCATCAAATGTGACAATATGATTGCATAAGAACAACTTGGTATTCCACAAATAGATTTACATGTATTTCCAAGATAAATTGGTGATGAGATAATCTTGTAAAATTTGCTAACTAGAGAAGAGGGTTTCTTATATGTTGGAGCTAGTTATAAAGAGCACCAAGCCTCCATGCCACTTGTAATGGTTCATGGCGGAGTCTAGAAAGTACACTGTTGAAGGTAGCATAAAGGATCTCTACAGTGCAGGAGGCATTGTCACGCAAGATAGCCGACATGTGATGTGTGTGCAATGATCATAATCTAAATCAAAGTCCCCTAATCCCACTGGTAGTTTCAAGTAGCCGAGAAGATTTTTAGAGCTTAAAGGAAATAGCCGAGACAAAGGTGGCAAAATTATTGGCGACGCATTAGACGGATCAAGTGTTGGATAAAAATGGCATCACCGAGGCTCTTCAGACCTTGTCTTTCCGACTCCATCGACTTGGTCTGTGCTGTGAGAGGAGGCCCACAAAGCAAAGGTGTAGTGATTGTGACTATTGTTATAATTTTCTTCATTTTATTTTATAATATATGCTCATCTCAGACTAAGCCACAATTTGTCTTGGTCTTTTTCTAAGAAGAATGAGTGTCTCTAATACCATAATTAATACAATAATGGTGTAGAAACAATGACTATTTTTATAATTTTCTTCGTTTTATTTTATGATATATGCTCATCTCACACTAAGCCACAATTTGTCTTGGCCTTGTTCTGAAAAGAATGAGTGTCTCTAATACAATAATTAATAGAATAATGGGTGTTCTTTCCCATGGGAATGACTTTCGAAAAAGAAAGATTAGTCCCATGCATAACACAATTAGAGTGGCATGAATGAATTTGTCTGATCAGAGCTGGTGTCTTTGGGCACAAAAAATGACAATAAAAAAACACAAACTCAACCTCAACTGAGCAGAGATCAATGGGAGTCCAAAGTCATTTCCCACAAACTGTGCAAAATGTTTATGCACAAATTTTGTCAGGCAACAATGAAAATAATCAAAACATATAACAGACGATCACACGAACAAACACGGGATGTATAGTGGTTCACCATATTTCAAGTAGATCCAAGCTAGGTTTGGGCACTAACCCGCCCAATTCACCCAGACTATTCTAATGAATTAGGTCGGGTCGGGTTCACATCATCACAGCTTAGCCTGTAACACCCAACCCAGTAGCCTGCTCTTTATTAGGCTGGAAATGGATTTACCTTTTCACCACCTGTAACGACCCGTACTTTCCTAAATAAATTTTTAGATGGGGCCAAGGTTGACTTTGGGTTCTAGTAAGATTTTAATTTTGACCTTGAGTCCGTTTGGAAGGTCTCGAGCTTACGGGTTCGTTGACATGTGGCATGTCCCGTTTGGAAGAATGATTTGGAAGTTTTAAAAGTGACAGGAGACTAAAAGTTGACTTTTTAAATTACTTTGTTTTCGGATTAGACTTTGACATAGTTGCGTAGAGCTCGACTCCACAAGTTCATAGACACATAGCTTGCGTCGTTTGGAGCTATGGTTTGAAAAATATAGACGTTTAAAGTAAGGGGCAAATTTGTAAATTTTTAGTAAGTGGCTTTTAAAATTCCAAAATATTCTGGAACTCTCTCTCTCTCCTTTATCTCTATCGCATAGCCCCCCCATGACTTCTCTCCTCCCTCTCCCTCTGCGCGCGACCCACCCAGCCCCTTTCCGGCTGACCCAACCTCCACCGGCGACTCCCCAGCAGCTGATCAGCCTTCCCAGTTGCTCCTCCCGCCTATCCAACCCTCCTGCATGCGTCCAACAGCTCGAAAAACTCCCACAAGCCGTCGGTTTCTCTCATTTTCCAGCCAGATTTCCGGCGCTACTCTCTCCTTTCATCTTAGGCTTTCATTTCCTTATAGTGTGGTTGTTCAATTTGGAGAATTTGTGGAAGATTGACGTCACACCCCAAAAAGAACCTGCTAATTTTCAGTGAAGTGTGACTTACGTCCTAATCGTAGAAGAATAGAAATTATTATTTCCACCATTAACGTGAAACATAAAATAATTTAATTTAATAAAGTGATTAATATGGTTGCAAAAATAAATTTTGTTTAGAAACTATTGTTTAAGAGTATTATATCTAGTGTTCATCTATTTTATTACAATTTGTTGCTCAAAAAAAAAAACACAATACTCCAGCAAGACCTTTAGAGTTCACTTGAATAATCCACGTCATCAGACACATTTTCACAACCTGCACAATCTATCAGGGTGTGAGCTTTCAAGGCTCAGTAGGGTATGGTGATCCCTCAAGGCGAGTTACTACAGTTAATCAATATTTCAGTGTAAGAGAATAAGAGAAAACAAATAAATTAGTAGGTATAAAATGATGGGAAAATGCATGTACTCACTCTTTATCTATTCCCGTTGACAGACACACAAGACAAATAGGCCTACACGTCCCATACCGTGTATCTTACCACTGTGGCCCCGAATGTCTCGTGTATAAGTCAACGCCCGTCCAGCCCTTAACCCCAATTATTTTTTATTTTTTATTTTCATAATTTATGAGATCACTAGGTACATCTCCCTTTCTCCTCGGTGTCTCCATTAAATCACAGGATCACTAGGTACATCTCCCTTTCTCCTTGGTGTCCCAATTAATCAGTTATTAGTTTAACTCAACCACACTTTGCTCATAAATGTAATATATGCATAGGAAGAAAATTAAATGGTACAGGGAAAATAATGTTATTTACATACCCACAATGTTAATATCATAATAAAAATTTACTCATAATCACACAAGCAAGTAAGAAACACCAATAATTTATTCAACAAAAGAAAATCATAATAAGGAATTATGATACACAGATTAATTGTAATATAGTCCAATCATTGGGAAATAGGAACCCTACCTTAACCTCTTAAGCATGGTTTCCTCTTGATTCGTTCCTACGTGCTTGGTTCTTCATTCCCCTCTTCTTGGGTTTGAGCTAGGTGAAATGGTGTGATTCCTTCTCAAGCCCCTTTCTCTAGTTTTTCTCTCTTCCTTCTCTCTATCTCTCTTCTTCTCACTCGTATTTTCGTTTTGCATTTGGGGGGTGCTGGTTTCAGGTGGTTTTCAACTCTCTTAAGACCCTATTTATACACTTAAATCTAGTTCAAGTAACTAGATAGTTAGAGGAATCTAGTTAAGTGAGTTAGGCTTAATGATAGCCTAAGTATGAGTCACCCTCCTAAACCAAGATCTAACCATTGCTTGAGGATTATGTGGCTTGTGTAGGAGTGTGATCAGATCTGATCTTTATCCTCCTCTTCTCTTTTTTTTTTTTTTTTTGNTTTTTTTTGACAAGGTAGAATTGGGCTTTTGTTTAAAGGCATGTCACCTAAATTTCTCATTTGGGTTAAAAGAAGGTACCCCAATGTTGAAGGCTCAAAATCTCTTTGTATTTTTTTATTTTTTGAAAGAAATCTGTATGTATATTTTTTTTCTAGGGATATTACAATTGAATTTGGGGGGTTTAACACCCATTTCGGGTCCTCTTGGAAAACTAAGTTTGGGTGGTGTTTTGAGGTTTATTTGGGCAATAATCACTCCTAGGGACTACCAATTGAAGTTTAGATTGAGGAAATTTTAAGAATTTTGGAGAAATTTGAAAGTTGGAGATTTTGGGGTTATGCCATTTCAGGTTTAGCTTGGGTCTTGGAATTTAATACAAATTGTGAGGTGTTTTGGGCAATTCCCATATTTAGGAACCTCTAATTGAAGATTAGAATAACAAATTTGGGAAATTTTGAGGAAAATTGAAAGTTTGATATTTGGGGTTTATGTCCATTTCAAGATTATTAGAAATCTAAGATATTCTTGGTGGTTTAATTGCATTTGTGAATGATTTTCACCCTTAGGAACCATTAATTGATGTTTAGAATAGTTAATTGAAGAAATTTGGAGAAATGGTGATTTTGAGTTGAAATTGTCACTTTGATTGGTGTTGAGAATGGAGAGAAAATTTTCAGCCGCTGACCCTTGATTTTAAAGTGAAATTTAGAAGCCAATTAAGTGGGCTTTAACCTTGGATTAATAGGAAGTTGTTTGGGTCAACAAAGCCTCACTTTAATTGATTTTTGGGAACTTTTGGATGCCAAAACAATTCTTGGACGAACCCCAGTTGTGGTTGGTGGTGAATAGGATTTAATTGAGTACATTTGACGAGTATTAAAGTTAGTGCTGTTAGATTTCGAGACGTAAGTGATTTAAAATAGAATTGGGTATATGGGCTTTAAGAAAAATTAGAGATTTCAACCGTAAGAAGTTTAAAGAGTTGGGGCTCAGTTACGTACGTTTGAATTATCATTGAGTCGAGCCTAATTTCGAATTTTATTCCCCAAATTGTAGGCGATAATCCCGAAGCTCAAGGTGATTCGACAGAGGATCGAAACTAGATACCTCACTGTGAGTGGACACTTGTTTTATAAATTGTTTTTTTCACTTTATAGTTAATTTGTCTCTTGATTTCTTAGTTAAAGGTTGGTGGCTTGAATTTTGGGTTAGGAAATATTTTAGTGAAAACTTGATTTAAATGTTATTTGTTGGTTCGAGCATAGTTTGAGATTTAAGGCATGGAAAGGATTTAGTATTTTTATTATTTTCATGATACATATTTTAACCATTGGATCTTGAAAAGGATTTGATTTCGCAAATTAGTGTATATGGTTTTATTTATGCACAGTGGATTTCAATGACTGGTGGATTGGATTATTGAAAGAGATTTATGGACATTGGTTCTTGATTTTTAAAGTTTGAAAAATGTTAAATATTTTATATCTTGGAAAAAGAATTTCTGAAGTTTATGGCTTCAACCCACCCTATTCAGTATCTCTTCAGGTTATCAGTTCATATAGGTCTTTGGGACCCATCACGGCACACATGTAAGCTTTGGGCCGTGTGCTGAGATGCCTTGCCCTTTGGGGGTGACCCTGCGTGCACGTTTGGTAGTCTATTTGACCCTGCATGTGTATGACAGACTACAGCTCTGCACATGTACGGCAGGATTATTGGCCCTGCATGAGTATGGCAGGTTGTGGGCCCTGCGCATGTATGGCAGGTTCAATGGATAACTGATTGGGTGAGAGTTTCCGTATATTGTCAATTTCATAAAGATAGTTTCATAAAGATGTTTTCGATGAATTTGAACTTTTAGTTCCGATTTGATACTTGTCAGCTTGATTAGTTTTATTGATTTTCTAGAAAATCTCAAAATGGATTTTAAGATATTGATTTACATAGAGTTTTTAGTGGATTTTATGAAATATTTTGAATATGGGGGATTTCAAAGAATTTTTGTGAGGTCTTAGAGGAAAATTGAATTTAAAGGATTTTAAACGCTTATTTTTGTTCACGTCCACTCACTGTGACCATCTCACGTTTGTTTTTTCTTGTGTTATTTAACCTTTCCCCCAGGTATAAGAGATTGCTGAGGTTGGACCGTACCACGTTGAGTCAGAAGCTCTTTATTTTAAGTTTATTTCCCCAAGTTGGTTTTTATTTGTTGTTGTAAAGTCAAATTAGACATGCTCTAAGAAACTTGAATTTGGTTGAAGACTCCTTGGTTGTCGTAGAGGTGCTGTTGTAATTAGAAGTGTTCGTTACAAGTTATATAATGGGTTAGTCCAATTTCAGGGGAGGTTCTACCGAATTTTCGGTAGAATTTTCCTTGATATTGGATTCCTGCAAGATCACACCGAATTTCAGGGTGGAATTCAGGGTCGGTCTTATCACCACCCATATCCACTCGTTTAGACCCGTTTACTCTACTTGTGTTTTGGGCTTAGGGTTTAGGTTTAGGATTGATCAGACAAATTCACTCATGCCACTCCAATTGTGTTGTACATGGGACTAATCTAATTGTGTTATACATGGGACTAATCTTTCTTTTTCGAAAGTCATTTCCATGTGAAAGTACACCCATTATTCTATTAATTATTGTATTAGAGACACCCATTCTTTTCATAAAAAACGACCCCATCCACATACATCTCTACAAGCCCATCAAATTTATTTTTTTCTTTCATGCGAATTATAATCATTTTATGATTTGTAAACTTCATTTGGGTGTCTTTACTAATTTGTAAACTTGTAATATGATGTTGGTGGTTTGTAACTTTCACTTTCTTTGTAATATGTTGACTGTTGTTGGACTTGGTTACTTTTAATTATGCATTTATGCTTGCTGAGTTTGTATTTGTAAACTTGTAAAAAGTTGTTGGTTTTCTTGGATTATGTTATAACTATTGTTGATTACTTAATTACTTGATTTGTTGATTATTTATGAATTTTTGAAGGTAAAAATGTTAGTACAACAAGATATAAATATTATAAATGAGTATAGGAATTAAAAGTATATTAAAAATGGGGAGGTTGGCCGTCTTTGCCCCACCCAACCTGCTCACCCGCTTTGGCTGAACTCGTTTAACTCGCCTAATTAGTGGATGGTTTGGGTTTTCATTTCTTAGGCCTGCTACTAATGGGCAACTAGTGAGTTGGGCTCTAACCCGCCCCAACCCGCCCAATGCCCAACCCTAATTCAAGCTACATTAGTAGTGATTAGGTTTCACTATGAACAGTTAGAGAGTGCGAGAGTGCATAGTCTTGATGAAGTAGAGGGACTTATTTATAATAGATGACAAGGCCTTTACCTTGCCTTACGTGGGCTATAATACAATTGAGGCCCAATTATTACACAAATAATAAGTAAAAGCAACTCCAACAAGCTTACTTATGTTCTAGCTAAATTTTTACAAAAAAAGATAGAAATCTATTTTAGCTTACTATTTTCAAATTCTTACTCCCTCAATGCTCT
>QANT01004102.1:0-14616 GCA_003254885.1 Purshia tridentata | reverse complement strand
TTCATTTATTTTTATCATTCCTTTGTGTTTTAACTAAAAAAATACTTATTTTTAAAAACTGAAATCGCAACATGCTTGGCGCACCAAAGCCGAACATATCTTGAGTTGTTTAGTAATAAAGCACTGAACAAAGTGTTGTTTGTTCGGCCATTGAACACTAATGAACATGTTCGGTAAACCTAGTGATAGAACTTTTAGGCTTCTTTTGATTTCCCTAATCTCAGACTTTGCATGGAGGACGTCCCAATGGGCTGACCTAAAATCTTGATACCTAGTAATGTATTCTGGGTGACTTGGGTGTGTATTTGCTAATTGAGTAAAACAGTAATTTGAGATAATCTTGATTAACAGGCAAAATATTTTTTTTGCACAAAATGTAATCTTGAAAATAATTTAAATCTTTGAGACATTAAAATTGAAAATAAACTTTGATTTATTTAAATCATAGAACTTACAAGTTTGGGCTTTGGAAACCAAAGCGGAATCTACAGAATAGGGGCTTTGCAGAGCAATCGAACTTATTTCTAAATTTTACAAGTGAAAGCTCTCTAGTTTTTTCGATGCCTTCAACCGAGGCTTGCAACTTGATTTATACAAAGAAAAATTACACTGAATTTGAGAAACATTTGGAGTCCGCCATAGAATTCGGACATCTAGAAAGATGAACTAGTAAAGAATCTTTGCTGTTGCACTTTTGGAAAGCTACTTTTGACCTTTGTTGTTGAGCACTTGAGAGTCTGGTGTCTTCGTGCGTCGGCAGGAGACAGGATTTGAGAAGCCATTATGATTTGATTAGAAATCATCCAGATTATCATACTGAGTCTCTGGGTCTTGAGAATCTTGAAAATATGGTGCGGGACAGGTGCCAGGAGTTTGGTTGTCAGAGTCTGAGTCACCGTCAGCATCACCATCATCACTTTTGGAAATTTGACTGAGAACCTCTTTGAGTCTTCTGACATATTCCTTGCATGAAGAAATCAAAGATAGATCATTTTGGATTCTTGATTTCTGGACAAGGAATTGGGCTTGGTCTTCATCATGAGGAATGACTTTGGCATTTGAGAAGTATGGATGGGACTTGAACCAATCTAATACTGATTTCTTTGAAATTTTGTTAGTTTTGAAGCCATCCCACCATTTAACTTTAAATCTCCTCATCAATCTCGGAGCTTGAGTTGGAGTTTTTGGAGAGATAAATATCTCCCAAGAGAAAATCCAGGCTAAGTTCATTGAACAGAAGAACCAAAAGAATGGATCAATTGTTCGTAAACTTTCTTGTTTGATATTTTTTGAAATAATTGGAAACTTGGGATGAGATCATCAGGGAGAATCTCATCAACTGCACCGTACCTATACCAGATATCTTTAAACCAGTATGGTACTTTGAGATTAAAATTTTTACAAAAGAAAAGAAACCAGGAATGTTGTCGTGCCTTATTTTGGAGAAAGAAAACATTGTGCCAGGCATCAACATAATCCCAGTAACAATATTATTAAGGTGAAAATTTTTGAGAAAACCTTTTCATGGTGTTAGGGTGTTGGCCCCAGTCACCTAATGATAAAACCCTTTTGATTTGAATTTTTGAGTGGGTAATTTGATCCTGGGTTTTGTTATGAGTAACAACAATTGAATCGGTGTCTAGTAGGATAAATTCATAAAATTTTTGAGTAAAAGTTGGATTTGGAGAAAGGAAGAAATTTGGGTAAGTAAGCTTCTTTAAAATTGTATAGGGATCTGGGTCAGGGATCTCTTCTTCAACATAAAAAATCATTTTTGCTGGATTTTTGTGAAAGTAGAGGTTTTTGTTTGAAGAACTCGTAGTAGAAACGGGCGGCCTTTGTAAAACTTGAAAACTATTTGTCACTGGTATCTTTTGACCAAGAACATTGACAAAGCTTTGGGATGAGCTTGTGACCTCTTTTGATATTTAGGGTGTTTGGGCATAGGATGCCTTCGTAGAAGGGGTGGCCTTCTTACTCATTGTCCTTGTAAGAATTCTCTGGTAAGAAAGTTAGGAAGGGAGTTTTGGTCACCTTTTATAAATTTGATTTTGAAATCAAAAATTGAGAGTAAAGCTTGCCACCTGGCAAAAATTTGTTTTTCTGCTAGATTTTGAACATCCTTTCTAAAATATTTTTTGCTGCTTTGCAATCAATTCGTAAAAGAAACTTTTGATTTAGAAGATCATCTTGAAATTTTGTGATACATAGCACTATAGATAAGATTTCTTTTTTGATTGTACTGTAATTTTTTTGGGCTTGGTTCCAGACTCCTGATGTAAATCTAACTAACTGTTCAGGGCTGTCTTTTGGGTGTCTTTGTTTAAAAATTCCTCCGTAACCTAAGTCAGACGCGTCTGTCTCAACAATTTTGAAAGCAGACTTCTCGGGAAGATTAAGGCACAGAAGATTTTTGACATAAGTTTTGACTTTTTTAACCACCTGGGTGTGCTCATCAATCCAGGCGGTGGATTCTTTTTAAGTATTTGATAAAGAGGTTTGCAGAGAAGGGTAAGTTCTTGGATGAAGTCAGAGACATAATTACGACATCCAAGAAATCTTTGGAGTTAGGTTTTGTCTTTGATTTCATCAGGAAATTTGTCTGCAAACTCTATTGTCCATTCAATAGGAACGATGGTATTTTGGTAAATATGGTGACCTAAGAACCTAATCTTTGTTTGGAAGAGAGTAATCTTTTTGGCTGAGAGGACTAAACCATTCTCCTTAATAATTCTAAAGAAATGATTTAGATGTTTCCAGTGTTTCGATTTTGAGTAGATGAGAACATCATCAATATATACCAAGGAAAAATTGATATAAGGATTAAAGATGTCATTCATCATTTTTTTAAACTCTGAAGGGGCATTTTTAAGACCGAAGGGCATCACAGTCCATTCATACTGTCTTAAAGGGACGTTGAAGGCTGTTTTGTACCAGTCTTCTTCGGCAATCTGTACTTGCCAGAATCCTGATTTCATGTCAAACTTTGAGAAGACATTAGCATTAGTTAATCTTTTGAGAAGTGTTGAGTGTCCAATTTACATCATTTTTACATACTAACTCTCACACTTAGAATGCTAGAACTTGGCATTTTTGTGTATTTTGGGTTGTTTAAGTGTTTTGTAGGTAATTCGGAGCAAAAGAAAGAAAAGAAGTTAAAAGAGCTATTTTTGAACATTTCCTGGTCAAACTAGGAAAACTTGAAATCCTAGTCAAAGGAGGATTCTTAGTCACACAAGAAAAGATTGATCGTCAAGAAAAAGAATCATCATTGTCCAGGGTCAGAAATGAGAAATCCTAGTGGAAGCAGGAATTCCTGATTGACCTAGGAAAACCAAACCCTAGTTGGATAAGGAGTTCTAAAGTCACTGGAAGTCATGAGGGGCAAGATGGTAAAAGTGAGATCCTAATTAGATAAGAAATCTCAACTGTACAAGGAATCCTAGTGGGACTAGGAAAAGAAAGTCAAAGTCGATAGTCAAAATGTTCTAGAAGCTTCTCAGACATATTGGGCCTCAACACAAGAAGAGATTGGGCCAAGTCCAAATTGACATTCAAGGAGCCCATGCACATATTCCTTGCATTAGAAGACTTTCCCAATGCTGGAATCCTAGTTTGGAAGGAAGATCTTAAAAGATTAAGTCAAAGATATCAAAGAGTTCTTAACTTGCAAGGAAGTCAAAACCCTGGAAATCTGGGAAGTAATTTCAATAGCAATCCTGTATTTCTCTAGAGTGAATCAGCTATCAACTCATATATCGTTAGAAAGATACGGGTGTTAGCTTCGCAGGGAATTTTATAGAACTCGATTCCTATACTCCTAGCTAAAGATATAGTCATTTTAGTGGAGGTAGCGCAGCAGTTCCGCGGCCAGAAAAAGTCTACTTGCCCAAAACAGCCCAAGGCCCATTCTTTGAGTGCAAGTAAACCCTTTCCTACACTATTAAGGACTCTCCACTATATAAACCCCTCTCTACCTCATTATTTGGGGAGTTCATTATTCACATAAGTTGAGAATTTTAGAGAGAGGGAGAGAGGGTGATTTCAGCCAAGAGGGAAAGGAGAGACTACCAAGCCTTGTTGCAGCCCCCAAGCCGCCGTCCAAGGGTGGAGCCACCTCCACCTTGCTGCCGTGACTTCTATCCATCTTCTCATTAATTTCTTCTAGTTTTTATTATGCTTTATTTTGTTATAACTTTAGTTATGTGTGGCTAAATCCCTAGCTAGGGCTAGGATGAAGCCCTAACTATGTTATCTACTTTATTCATGGATTACTGAGTTTTTAATTGCAATTTGTGTTGATAAATCTTGGATCTCTGTTTAAATTGGATTCTATTTGTATTACATCTTTGACTGATCACCTTAGGTTGTATGCATCTAGAATATGTTATGGGGTTAGGGGACGATAGCCAAGTCACTAATTTCACTAGGTAACAAAGGGATATCCTAAGAACATATCTTTGAGGGAAGAGATCATAGATGCTCATAGGAGGGTCTATGTGTTTGTCGTTCTCATGTGTACTTAATGACTCTTGCATGGTTAACAGCCTAGGTAGACGATAGCCAAGCTTCTTAGGAACATGTGGGTTAACTAAGTTAGTATGAGATAATCAATCTACTAATTTATGCATTAGGAGAATAATAGTTAGGTGAGTGTCCGATAATCAAGGCCTCCCGGCTGGCAAACTTTATCAACATGTTTTGTTAATTAATTGCTCTTATCCATGATTGTGTAGGTAATATGTTAGTGGTGGATTCTGACCCCTAGTTGTTTACACTCATTGTTCTTATTCTAGTTTGATTTGCTCACTTATTTTTATGATTGTTAAATTTATTACAAACCCAATTCAAAACCCCCATTCAGTGTGTGTGCGTTAGTGTTTGAATTAACTAAATTAATTAGATTGGTAATTTTCATATCAATACTTTTCCCTAAGGGATCGACCTCGTTATTTGCAAGCTTTGCTATACTGCGATTCGTGCACTTGCGAGTTAATTAGAGCGTTGGTTTTGACTAATTATTTTTGCTCTAATAAAACAATCAACAGCCTGCCATGTCATAATTGTACAACCACATCAGAAGCCCACTGAAGGCTAGGATTGTTTGCCCGTTGGGCATTTAATGGTTGAGATTTAATGTGCATAATGGCTAGTTTTGGCTTTTTTTGTACAGGTATGATTCATGGGCCGTTGATTTGATGCTGTTATTCTTTTTTTAAAAAAAAAAAACCCATTAAAAATGTTATTTAATTTGTAAAAATTCAAAAAAAAATATTTTAAAATTTCAAAAAATATGAATAACAACTAGTTTTCCTCAAACTCTATATATACCTCATTCCCCATTATGTTTTCGTTACATATTATCTCTTTTATACAATATCTTCCAAACTTAGTGATTTCAAAACGGTGGCCGGTAGAGGTTGTAGTTGGACCGTAGAGGAAGATCAGGCTCTAATTCAAACTTGACTAGAGAAGTCTCTGAATTCGGAACTTGGTGCGAACTAAAAAAATGAGCTATTTTGGGAGTCTAATTATGAGGTTTTTCAACGAAATTTGGGCACACCAACCGTTCGATCATTTGGCACACCAACCATTCGATCATTTGGCGCAGCAAGAGCAAGATGGAAGGACATTTCGGCGAATTGCACAAGATTTTATACCATGTGGTTAGAGGCCGATAGAAATCGGAAAAGTGGTTGGAATGATGAAAATGTGGTAAGTTTTATTTTTTAAAATGTATTTATTTAATTGAATAATGTATGTTTGTGCCATAATTTAGAGTTAATAATTTATTCAATGTGTGGTAATTTTTGTAGTTTTCGGATACACTTGTGAAGTTTAAAAACAAGGGTAAGACACTGAAGAAGTTTATCTCGCACCATGTTTGGAACGATTTAAAAGAATGCGCCAAGTATGCAGCTGCAAATACTTCCACTCGAGCTAGTGCTAGTGAACCACCAAGCGATATGGTTCTTGATATAGATGATGACCCTCCATCGTGGCAACCAGTAGGTTAGTCTCGTCCAAGGCCTGCAGGATGAAATTTAGCAAAGGCAATTGACCCCCACCAAGCTACAATAGTGGAAGTGGTTGGTGAATTCAATGAAAGGGCACGAGTCTCTGATCATCTGTGGCTTGAGATAGAAACAAGGAGGGTGGCAAGAAAAGAGGCAAGAGATCGAGCACGAGAAGCAAGAGATAAGTTAGAGCTTGAGCAGCAGGCCGAATATGAGGAAATGAAGATTATGGAGAAAGACTTGTCAAACATGTCTGACATTCAAAAGAGTATTGGGGGGCGAAAACCAGAAGAAATTGTTGCGAGAAGGCATGCATGTGCTACCTCAAGCTCGACTCAAAGCTCATTCGAATACTACCCTAATATCTCTGACTTTAACGAGCCATACCCGGGGCACCCCAACTACATGTAGACTTTCTCTAACAATTATGTTTTTATTGTCACTTTAGGTTTATGATTTGAATTATGTTTAGGTTTATATTTTGAATTATGTTTAGGTTTAAAGTTTGAATTATGTATGAGTATGCTTTTATTATGTATCCGTTTTGAATTATGACTATGTTTTATATTTCGAAATTGTGTTTTTTATTATATTTATGTTTTATATTTCGAACAAGTGTTTTTTATTATATTTATGTTTTATATTTCGAACAAGTGTTTTTTATTATATTTATGTACCTAGTTTCTTTATATTTAAATTGGCCCATATTCATGACACGACAACTCATCTAACAATTATGTTTTTATTGTCACTTTAGGTTTAAGATTTGAATTATGTTTAGGTTTAAAGTTTGAATTATGTATAAGTATGCTTTTATTATGTATCCGTTTTGAATTATGACTATGTTTTATATTTCGAAATTGTGTTTTTTATTATATTTATGTTTAAATTGGCCCATATTCATGACACGACAACTCACTATACCTGCATGAAATGACTACTTTATGCATGAAGGAATAACCTATACTTGTATGAATGACTACTCCATGGCATGAATTGTAACACCCCGTACCTTCCAAAGTGGTTTTGAAAAGCTTGTTAACAAGGTTTTCGGGATTTTCATTTGGGAGGTAAAACGTTTTGAGCGTTTTTCGAATGTTAAAGTTTGACTTTTAAAATTTGGGGGCAAAAGTTGACTTTTCGTTCAGGAGGTCTTTTCGCGTTGACCTTGAGTTCGTTAAAAAGGTCTCGTCCTCACGAGTTCGTTGACACGTAGCACGCGGCAAACGGAGCTATGGTTTGAAAGTTACGGACGTGTGAAGAGAGGGGCAAGTTTGTAATTTTGGAAAAGTTGGATTTTAAAAAGGGCACAGAACCCCAGAAAATCACACAATTTTCTCTCTCCTCTCTCCCGCAGTTTCTGTCTCTCTCGCGACATCACCTTCAGCCGCGCCTTTCGCCGGCGCATGGGGGCGCGTCCGGCGACGGCTAGAGCCGATCTTCGGCTCGCCGTGCTCACCTCTCTCCCCTCTTCCTTCCGGTGGTGGCGGCTTCTCGTGAAAAAGCCCGGAACGAGAAGACCCAGTCGCGACCCGCCGCCCTTGCCTTGCCGATCTCGACGTTTCCGGCGACGACGAGGCTCAGCGACCGCCCAGATCTTTTCATCTCGTCGAGCCCAGCGTGTTGGTGGGTTCGATTGACCCGTGGGACCGCCGTGGACGGCGGATCGAGTGTGGGTGTGCCGACGGCTTCTCTGGCCGTTTTCCTCCTTTTCCGGCCACTTTTGGCCATTGACCCAGGTTTGAGAATCGATCCTCTCAACCTCCTCTACCTGGTTGTGTTATCCGTTTTTCACGTTAGTGACTTTTGTTTTTGGGCAGTTGACCACCTGTTGACCACCGCGGGTTCCGCCGCGTGTGGTGGTTTCAGCGACTCCTTTTCAGTGATTTTGGCCTCGGGCCAACCACCCGAGCCTGTGGGTACACTCGGCACGGGAATTTGTATTTCCGATGCCGTTGTGCTGCCGGATTTTAGAATCCGAGCAAAGGAACCACGAAAAGATAGTTCAGTTGTTTCACGCGGTCACTGTGAGTGATTTAAGTTCTGTTATTTTCGGTTCAGTTAGTTACCTGTGTACTTTGTGTGCTTGTTTGATTGATTGCTGTTTGCTAGTAAGTGGGTACGGAATTGGGATTGGGAATTCCGAGGATTTAAAGGTGATTTAAGGTTAAAGGATTAAGGGAGTTTGGAGCATTCAGTGGATATTATTTGAGGATTAAGTTGGATTCTAAGTAAGGATCAGTGGTTATTGTTTGAGGATTGGTGAATTCTAGTTGAAGGACCTAATGGAATCCCAACCAAGGATCTTGTGGATTGTTCGAGGTGATCTTTCAGTTAGAGGTTATCTTGAGGATATTTGAGGGATTAAGGATCATAGTGGATTTGATCGGTTTAGAAGTTTTGGTGATCAAGTTATGGTTTATGATTTCTGGATTGTGATTTGATTATTTTACTGAATTATTAATTTGAGATTTCCGGTTAGTTTTCACTCATACGGGCTCTAGTGAGCTTACCGGGTTTGTGTGTAAACCCGGTGCACCTGTGGTTGGGTGCAGGGTTTGGATTTGCAAGTTGAGCAGGCTGAGGAGGCAGTGGGACCAGCAGTGTTTTAGAAAGTTATTTTACAGCTTGTTTTATGAACGTGCTTTTGTAACTTATAGTTGTTTCAGTAAATTATTTTATGTTCATGGCTCACAGTTTCAGAAAAAAGGGCCCACAGCTTCAGGAAACAGTTTCAGTTTTCAGGTTCACGTGCCTGAGGGTCAGGGCGTGTCATGAATGACTACTCTCTGCATGAATGACTACTCCCTGCATGAATGACTACTCCATGTTTCAATGACTACTCCTTGCATGAAATGACTACTCCATTCAGCATATGGTCTATAAATGTGATACCTTCAACCACCATGACTTTAACTTAGTTTTCATATATCAAGGATATTTTATTACACGATGGAGAGTGATGGAGAGCAATTGTACAACTATTTGTCATCATCTTCGAGCAATTCTGAATCTGAGCGTTCCGATAACAACCATTATCGACAGAGGCATCAAGGAAGAAGGTTGATGCAGCGTTTAATGATGGGGATAGATCAATCAGTCGTAGCTCCACCACACCAGCACGGAGGTACGACCCACCGACGGCGCTACACCCATCGAGATAAAGAAGGCATGCACGATCAACTAATGGCGAATTACTTCATCCCCAGGCCAATAGAGGATACGGTGACGTTTCACAGACGATACCAAATGCATCAACCTTTATTTAATAAGATTCTAAACAATGTGTGCATCTATGATGAGTGGTTCCAATCCAGACCGGATGCAACCGGTAGGTATGGTTTCACACCACACCAAAAGTTGACTGCGGCCTTGAGAGTGATGACATATGGCATTCCCTTCGAGCATATGGCGGACCTATTGACCATTAGTGAGAGCATGGTACGATATTCATTATATAGATTATGTCAAGCCATTAGCCATATATATGCGACAGAATATCTTCGTAGACCTCATTTGGAGGACATACGAAGACTTCTACGAAAGGGGCGTTCCAGAAGATTTCCAAGTATAATTGGAAGTTTAGATTGCATGCACTAGGTGTGGCGAAATTGCCCCATAGCAGATCAAGCTCACTATCATGGGCATTACCGTATTCCGACGGTTATTTTAGAAGCAGTGGCGAGTTACGACACGTAGATTTAGCACGCAAACTTTGGATTTTCAGGTTCTTACAATGACATTTATGTGTTAGACTACTCACATTTGTTTGATGCAAAGATAACTGGAAAAGCCCACCGGGTCAAATATGTCGTAAATGATGTGCAATTCACTATACCATACTATCTCGTTGACAGGATCTACCCTAGATGGTCGACTTTGATAACATCAATACACAATCTAGTTCCAGAACCTCACAAGTTATTTGCACAGAGACAAAAGAGCTACCGTAAAGATGTGGAACGGGCTTTTGGTATTTTGAAAGCCCGATGGCAGATCATCAAACGATCGGCTTGTAATTGGGATACCAATGATTTGTGCTATATCATGAAGGCATGCATTATATTGCACAACATGGTTGTCAATGATGAGAGAAATGAAGATGATTCGGCCTGGTAGGAGTTTAATGTCGAGGAGACCATTAGAAGGGTAGAAGCAGAATATGACAGTGTGGAACCATGCATACAAGGTGGGCCACCATAAACTCTACCTGAGGAAAATGCTTGTCGCAACTTGGTTAGAAACAAACAAGTGAATGCATCCCTGAAAGAGAATTTGATTGAACACATATGGATCCGCGAAGGAGGGGCACCACATGCTTGAGTTGGAATTATGTTTGTTATTGCTGTCTAAGTAATTATGTGCTACTAGGTTTACAATAAAATATGTTGAATTATGTGTGTGTGTGACTAGCTTGTTCCTAAGTCTCTGTTAATTATGTTTATTTAGGTTTGTGTTTGTTGGTTTTTAGTTCATGAAGGCATTGATTTCTTTTTTGTGACTTGACATAATACACAACAACACACTGACAATAACACTTGATACACTGACTTCACATGTGCTAGTAATAATTCACTGAATACATGACAAGATTTCATACACTGACTCCACACTTCCACCAATGCACACAACTGTTGCTTCACATAGGTGAAATTTACCACCAAGATAAATCAAGGAATCCAATGAGCAAATAATGCTTTTATTTTCCTATAAATACCAAGGTTTAAGCCTACAATAAGGCACATCCATCACCTATTTTTAGAAATGGCTTCTTCCTCAGAGCAAACCTATAAGTGCCCCCCTGATAACCCAGTTGCACCACTATGTGACTATTGTTGAGTGCAAAGGTATCCCCAAGCAGACTAGAGCTTGTGCAAGTGTACAGAGGATATCCTCGCTCCATTATGTGACTTCTACTTGAGTTTGGAGCTCAAGGTCTTGGCCAATTACCCAAATGGTAGGCACCAATAGTTGAACCACTTGCTTGAGCCAGAAACCCTAGTTCTATGTTTACACAAGCCTCCTAACCCATTACAGTATGAAAAATGTGAGCTGGATGCGAAAATTGACGAAGCTTTAAATGAATCCCTCCCTGAGTGGTTCGCAGAGCATGAAAATGGCTGCATTTCAGATTGATGTCCATGTAAGGCTCGATACAGTTTGAGTTCATATCGAGTTCAACTCAGGTTTGGCTCGTTAAAGCTCGGCTCGTAAAAGAAACTTCTTGGCCAATTACCCAAATGGTAGGCACCAATAGCTGAACCACTTGCCTGAGCCAGAAACCCTAGTTCTATTTTTACACAAGCCTTCTAACCATTACCGTATGAAAAATGTGAGCTGGATGCGAAAATTGACGAAGCTTTAAATGGATCCCTCCCTGAGTGGCTCGCAGAGCATGAAAATGGCTGCATTTCAGATTGACGTCCATGTAAGGCTCGATACAGTTTGAGTTCATATCGAGTTCGACTCAGGTTTGGCTCGTTAAAGCTCGGCTTGTAAAAGAAACAAGCCAAGCTGATATTCGCTCGTTTAAGAAACAAGCCAAGCTTGAGCTTTGGCATGTTTGGCTCGGAATGTTCGTGAGCAGCTCGTATTTTCTTATGAAACAGCTCGTGTACCAAGCTCAGCTCATTCATTCGAATTATAAATCTTAAATATTTTATTTTTATAATTATATATTAAATTATATATATTGTTCACAACCACAAGACCAAAAGCAAGAAAGAAAACATAAGACCCAAAAAAATAAGCCCATCTTATGGTCTAGCACAAGAGGAGTTGTCCAAAATAAGCAAACAAATAAAAAATTAAGTTCACAAATGCACTATACACAATAGAGAACATCAAACGACAACCTCAAGTCCAACCCTCAAAGTCTCAGTCTCTCAAATTCTCTCTCACCTACTAATGGTGTTTGGTTTTCTTTTTTGTGCATATGTCAATTTAAATTGCTCCACCTAACTACCGATCTAATATCTTGATTCAAGTCAAGCAACAATTTCCCACACAAGAGAAGTTAAGATGAAAGTATTTGATAGAAAAGGAAATCATATTATTAATTTCTTAATAAAATAATAGCTAATGTTAGACAAAATAATTTAAATGAGCTCGATACAGCTCGAGGTTCATATCAGGTTCGATTATTTTTTTTTGCTCATTCAAGTTCATCTCGTATAAGAATCTAGCCAAGTTAAGCTCAAGCTCAAAAATTTTTAAACAAGCCAAGCTTGAGCACAATGGTATTCAGCTTGGCTCAGCTCATTTACACCCCTACATGCCACCAAGAAAATAAAAAGATCATTGTGGCTTTGTTGTTGAGTGATGTCGATGTGTTTGTTTATTTTTAATTCAGTTGTTGTTGTGGTTCTCTAACTTTATGTCATCATTCGGGGTTTGGTTGAGGCTAATGTGATGAATTTATCTTGTTTTTCGTTGCTTGGGTTATTAAATAAAAGGAAACAATATTGTGTCAACTATTTTTATGCATTTCGATTGTTTGCTTGAATTTAAATATGTTTAACGTTTCACGTTATTAATATTTTAATATTAATATATTAACATTTGTATCATTTTGAAGAGAAAAATAAATTATTAATCATGATATAATATTCATAATCATTGAAGATTGTAAACTTTTGCTTTATGGGCAATTACTCAATTTTAAGATTGAGTAAATATGTCTCCAACTATTAATCCCCATTTTGGCTCTCAACACCATTGTGAATTAGATCGCCATAATTTCAAAAAAAAACCTTTTGATACCTAAAATAGGGATATGGCTCTTAGGTATATGGATATACTATAGGAGAAGGCCTAAATAATTCATTTGCTAAAACACTTATTTTTATGATTTATATTGCAATTCAAGGAGCATGGTCGTTATCTCGATCCCATGGCATTCTATATTGATAAACATACTCGTAAGAATGATCAGTGCTCTTAGGTTGATGTGGCATTCGACCAAAAATATGTAAGTCTTATAGATTTGTAATATATAATATGTTAACTTTTATTGTAAATTTTATTATTAATCAGTGAATTTATATATGTAATAGGTCTTCATGGAGAGTAGGTTGAAAGAGAGAATTGAAGCTAGGAAAGAGGATAGTGCTTCTCTGAGAGAGCAGGTGTATGTTGCAAAGATTGGTCTCGAGCAGAGCAACAAGGTGAGATTGTTTGGCCTTCAGATTACCCCATTTGAGGTGCCATATGCTTGGGAGCAATATGGGTCATCATCTCGAAGATCATCATTGGAGTATGCTCATTTGAAGTCATATAACTTACACTTGTAGTCCTAGTTAGAGGCGATGAGGAAGGAGAATCAGGAGTTACAGAGCCGGCAGTCACAACTTCAGCGATTTATTTGCTGAAGTTTGGTTGAGGAACTACCTTACTACTCCGCCATCAGATCATAGCACTTCACATGGACTATCTTAGTTTTGTTTGCATTATAACTTGTAGTGGCGGATTTATACAACTTTTTAGTCTTAGTTTTTTTTTTTTTTTTTTTTTTTTTNTATATCTTGTTGTGGCAGATTTATCTGACTTTGTAGTGAATTTATTATGTAAATATAATTATAATTCAAAACCAATTAAATTAAATTTTATTTTATATGTTTAAATGAAATGTTTAGCAGCAGATTGGAGAGCACTTAACGACAGTTTGTAAATATTTTAAATTACCTTTTAAAATATTAAAAAAAAAGTAATTTTAATATATTTAGTGGCGGTTTGGACATCCACTTGGACTTGCAATGGTGAATTGGTAATGTATTTAGTGGCGAATTTGACAACCACTAAATAGCATTAGAGGCAGATTGGTTTTTGTTTTTGTAGTGGATATATATGCCACTAAAAGTACTAGCAACGGAATTAGAATTTCAGAGACTGTGTGTGATCTGAACATTTAATGGCAGATTGAACTGCCACATAGTTTATAATTTGCCGTTGACATCCTTTAAGGCTCGTTTAGTTGTCGTAATTGATTTCCTAGGAAATCAATTCCTATGCCTTTTTCAAGGGTAAGGGAATGTAAGATTACATTCTCCCGTTTGATAATGTTAGGAAAGTAAACCAATAATTCTCTTTTTATTTCCATTCCCTTGTTTGGTTTGTATAGGAAAAAGAAATAAAATTAATCTAATTTTCCAATTATACCCTTATTTATTAAACACAAGCAATATTTATTTTAATTTATTTTAAAAATTTCAGGGTTAATTTTGTAAATAGAAAAAGCAATAAATATTTTCCCAAGAGGGGGGAAACCAAAACCCAAGCTCCAGCAAGGGTTTCATTTCCCCCTCAATAAGGGAAATCATTTCCCTTCCATGTATTTACCAAACAATGGAATGGAATTGATTTCTCATTCCTAAGCCTTCAAAACTTAAACCAAACAGGCCCTTAGAGTTGATATCAATAATGGTTAATGTCTGGTTCGTCACTCATAGCTAATAGTGGCCTTTTTTACCAAAAAAAAAAAAAAATCAATAACTAATAAGTGTTTTATCGATGTTTTGAGTCCGACTCTACTTCTAGATTTTGGTGTAGTGTAAATCAATCTTTATAACCATTTATGTGCCTAACATAAATTTTTAAATAA
>QANT01004101.1:0-11328 GCA_003254885.1 Purshia tridentata | reverse complement strand
TGATTTGACGAGGCTATTAGCTGCTATATAAAATCTCACCTCATGGGACCTGCTTCTATAGTTTTTCAACAATTTGAACCGTTCATTTATTAAATTTCTATTTATAGATCATCATTACAAAAAATTAGGCAAATCAAAAATCATTTATCCATCTAATTTTGATCAAACAAATAGACGAATCACAATTTTCGATAAAGCCGTCCATTTGTTTGTCAAAGTTAAATAGGTAACTGATTTTCGATTTGTCTAATTTTTTACAAGAATGATCTATAAATAAACAGTTTGAAATTACATAGTAGTAAGTCCCATGAGATATCCTACATTTAATAGTGTTAAATGTAGCATCTTACAATAGAGTTTTCCCGACAATATATATATCTTTCACTATAAAAATGTTAATGATATCTTTCACTATAAAAATGGTAATGATATCGAACGAATTGGATCTTGCGCACGTGTGCATATATGATATATAGTAAGGATCACTTTTTTATAATTTTAGTTAAATTAGTTAGTCTACTATCGTATTATCTTTAAAAGAAGTTAATTGCTTTTTTCCTTACTACAGTACTTTTGACTACAACCGTCCACCGCGTATCATTTTTAGATTCTTCATCTTGGACAGACATATAGATTCCAACGCATATGACATGAGTGATATGTTTTTATTTTAATAGATATGTATACAAAAGCATGAACACCATTTGTCTTTTATGTTAAATAATCATTCAAAAATTTTACATTTTAATAGTAAATTTTCATTATTTATGTTTAATTTTTGTTAAAATTTAAAATTTTCTAAAATTTTTATTGAAATTTCCGCGAATATAAAAATTTAACTCTCACTTTGTTTTTATTTTCCTTGAATACTGTTTTATAATTATTTATTCTTAAAAAAGGCTACGGCGCATGGTTTCTTAATCAGAGCAACCTAATTGCACACTAATCAAGATAAGCTCTCAAGTGGACTTTAATAAATAATAATTAACTAATTGCACATGAATGGTTTCTAACACGCTTATAAGCTCTCAAACGTACACTAACCAAAAAAACAACATGATAACGTAAAAGCCGTAAACAATCAAACAATGCCATTTCAGAGCAGACCAAACAAATATAGTAAGTCTTGAATCTCTTGATCACCAAGTTTAGTAGTAAACAATCATTTATTAATTCGTAAATGTTAGTGTGCCTTTATTTTATTTGGTGGTTGAAATATAATGTGGCAAATTAAAGTAATACACATCATTATTTTTTCCTAAATCTAGCTAAGATTTTTTACCCAGCAGGGATTTTATGAAATCCCCTATTTATTATTATAATTAATTTGGTGAACAATTAGTGAAAGAACAAGAATAAAACACATGAATATATATAATATACGTAGTAGAGTCCCATTTGGATTTGTACCTGAAAAGAAGAAGTCTCATTTTGATCATTGATCACCTCGGGGTCTCTGTCTACCACCAAAGAGGGAGAGGGAGAGAGAGAGAGAGAGAGAGAGAGAGAGGCCTATGTTCTTGGACCCTAAATAAGCCCTAATTCAGTTCCTTTTATACGATGCTTTTCTTTTCTATTATTATCTGGATGAATTCATTTAACATTATTGAATGGTATTTTATTTAATGAACACATTGATTCTAAATTTTGATGAAGAAGACAACTGAAATTTTTATTAAAAGGATGTAGTCTCCATGAGCCAACTACCAACTCCGACCCTCTTCTAACCACATCGGTAAACCCCCCCATTCGTGGCAACCTAGTTAACTTCTCAATGGCAATAGACAATTCATGACCAAAATATAGTGTTACGGATGTAAAGTGTAATTCAAAATTTGAATGTTTTGCTCATTTGTACTAGTTGTTGTTGGGATAATTCAACAATATCTAAGACTAAGGAATTAAATTTCGAATTTCAATAAAATTTTAAAAGTTCAAAAATATAAAAACTTTGAAAGAAATTTTTAAATGCTTTTTGATTTTGATGATAATTTAGACTAAAACAATTAAAACTTTCAATAAAATTTTGATAATTTCTATTCAGGAATATTTCGAGATTTCAAAAAAATAGAAATTTGTGAAATTTAATTTCTTGCCTATGACTTGGCAATTTAGAAGCCTGAATGCAAAAAAAAATTATGCATACATACCATAGCAGTGGCCCGCCAGGCAAAAGTTTATTGGGCCGGAAACGGCTTGGGGCTTTCACCGCCCCTTTTCAACCAGACCGGCCCGATATTCTAGTCCAAGCCCAATAGCCCGTTACCCCATCCCCAGCCCAGATGTGTTTTTTCTCACACTCTCCAGTCACTGAGTCTCTCAACTCTCTTTCGTGACTCTCACTCTCTAGCCTATAGAGCCCAGACTACTCACCATCACCATCACCTGGTCCTTCCTTCGATCTCCTCCACCGTCCGAGCACCACGACGAGCTATCCACAACCACAACCTTTGATCCCAATTTGAAAACCTCATTGGGAGGCACTTTAATATAAGCACTGCAAGCCAAGTGCCTCTCATGAACCACTCTAATCTCCGCTGTGCTAATGACACAGCCATGGAGCACAACTGACTCTTTAATATAAGCAATTTGTGTGTCTAATGTAATTTCTAAGGCATGGCTCACCCATGCTCATGGTTAACCCAACAAAGAAAACGTATAACATTGCTCCGTTTTCAAAAGGTTAGGATTGACATTACACCGTTTGAAAGGTTCAATACCTAAATGTAGTTTTACGAGTGCTTCTCTCCTACCGAAGAAGAGATGCGGAATAGGTGCGGAAAGAGAGAGATTATTGTGCACTGTGCAGGAAGAGGCGCACCTTGATGTGTGTGTCCATTTTCCCCTAGGAGAGAAAAATCCATAGTTTTACGGATGTAAAGAGTAATTCACCATTCAATGGTCTGCTCGTTTGTGTTCATTGTTGTTGTTGGGAAAATTCAACCATATCTATGACTGAGTAATTTGGAAGCCTAAATGAAAAAAGAGATCATAAATACATATCATATCAATTCACCTTTTTAATTGGGTCATTTACAAATAAGTCAATAAAAAATTTCAATATTACAAATATGTGAATGAACTATTTTAAAATATTATTATAATTAACATTGATTAAAATGTAATAAACTAAATTACATATCATAAAAAAAAAAAAAGACATAACTATTACCAGATATATGTGTTGCATTGCTATGTGTTGAACCATAAAAATTCGAAAAAAGGATATATGTGGATGGACCACATTGGGACATTTCAAAAGTTAAATAAAGATGGGATGTCATGTATAAGCATATGGATAATTATTTGGCGGAGTGGGTTGGGCTTATCAATGTGCCTCATTAAGATGAATTCAAATAAGGAGTTGTCTCCACATCTTATCCTCATCTCTTAACTTCCCACATTTACATGAAGGTGGGAAGCCTGAGAAAAATGGGAAAGGTTAAAAAAATCAACACTGAAGTGCTACACGAAAGAAGTCAGAAAAATTGCACGTATATAGCTACCTTTATGGCTCCATGTCGTTAAGTACGTTCTCATGTGTCAGTCCCAATCTCCCTTTAAAAGTGGTGCTTGCAAGCACCACAAATCATCTATGTGGTGTTTGCGAACATCACAAAATCACTCATGGAAACATGAAACAGTGTTTGCGAGTATATACCACAAAATCATCCATGGAAACATGAAATGGTTGTTCGAGAACAACATTTGGATTTTATATGAATCATCTTCCATTCAACGGTTGTTGCTCTCGGGCATCAATCAAAACCACAAAAAGAAAAGGAAAAAAAAAAAAAAGGCAGAAAGCTAAAAGAAAAATATAAATGGGGTTTGTCGTCTTTGTGGCAGCGCAAATAAAGAAAAAAGAGAAGAGATTAGTCCCAATTGGACTCTACCTTTCGACTCACGGCAGAGAGATGAAAGAGTTTGGCTCTTGCTGCATTAAATTCCTCAATTGAGGTATAATAAAAAAAAAAAAATGGAAATTCTCTTGCTGCACCAATCTTTAAGCCAGCGAAGAGGCCAAGCTAACTTCTTTGTGATGGCTAGCTCCACTCTTGTTCTATTACAAAGACCAAGGAAAATACAATGGCTCTTTGTTGGATTCTAGTTTATGGATATTAAGAAATTAAGGCTTAATTGAGACTTGACTTCCACCTGTTTATGGCGCTGCGATGTTGAACAAGACAAGATCAATATTGCCAAGTCTATATAGAAAAAGGGAGTAATGGATCAATATAAGCCCGCGAAGGCCTAAAAAAAAAAAAAAAAAAAAAAAAAAAAAACCAGATATATGGGGTAAGCACTTTGAGAATTGGCATAATGCCCAGCTGCCGTGTGGTATTTAAAGTTGCTATCCAACTCCATCAAGCTATTGCACTATAGTCAGAGAGCAACAAATATTATTCCAAGGCCTTAATATAAGTTGCAACAATAAAGCCATATTGAGGTTGCCACTTGTTTTAAAGTCGTAATGAAAAATAGAGAGGCAAAGACTTGAAATGTAAAGATCGCCTGTTTCAACACAAAATAGTCTCGATACACGTACCAACTGGTGCCACGTGTTGGTGAGTGTATGGGCGTGCCACCACTAAGAAGTGGAATTATAAACAAGAGATTTTGTCCGGCATGCGCTACTGGCCGAAGCAAGATCGGACGATTGTGGACTGTGCGAAAACTTGCTTCCCTAAGTCGAGGTTCGTTGTTGCCTAAACAATATAAGACTTTCACTGAAATTGGTGTTTATGGTGAAGATCTAGTGATTTGAGTTTAAAGCTTAAAAGGCAAAGCAGAAAAATAAAGATCCAAACTCTGAAAGAGATAAAAATGGCATTTTAACCGTTGGGACAGTTTGCTCATTTTGTTTACACAACTTTAAGTATTTAAATCTTTAGAAAAGAGGAGAAAAACAACTGTAAAGCCCACAAAGCCAAATACTGTATTTAAAGCTTTTTTCTTACAGAAAACAAATAACAACACTAAATAAAGAAAGAGAGTGAAAATGGTGCGGGTTTCATTGCTATTTAAGTCTGGATCTACAAGTTAGAAATGCAGAAATAGACAATAATAAACTTTGGTTTAAATGTAAGAGCAAAGAAAGACAAAAAAAACAATTTTGGCTTAACGCAGAGAATAATCAAAAAATGGTTGTCATTTCTAGGAATTTGGGTTTTTGTGGGGAGGGGGGGAGTGGGGGTGTTGTTGATTGTCCATTTCTTCCTATAGCTTCTCTTTTATAGCCACAAATTTTCCTGCTTTTGAGATATTTTGAGTAGTGGGACAACTGTAGATGAGATGGCAAATGAGATAAGATTTGAGCATATATAAGCCAATTCCCTTTTGTTTTGTCTTTTCCTCTTATTGACATCTCCTTCTAATAGACCAAAAATCATGATGACAAATGGCCCACTAACTAAGACCAAAAGATATCCTCCTTTTCCAAACATTGAATACTTTCACTGTTTCTAATTTTGGGAGAAGCTTATCCTTTGTTTTCAATTTCTTTGGCTTCAGTTTATACAGCCAAAAGCTAAGAAATTAAATGAGTATATTAATATTCCAAATAGTAATATTCCAAATAGTTTGGGACGGTCCAAACACCGCCCAAGGTTCTTCTCACTGAAGCTCCAAAGGCAAATGGGCCTTCCAAATGGGTCTAGCAAAACTCAAGTGAATAAAAAATCGATGGATTTCTCTTCTAAGTTAAATGCTTATTATAGATATAAAGTGTGCCATTTAATTAATAATTGACACAAAACAAGTAGTGAATACATAGTTCAATTCTTTTGCCCATTAAAAATACTAGCCCCTTCGCACTCGCGGCTTATTATAGATATAAAGTGTGCCATTTAATTAATAATTGACACAAAACAATTAGTGAATACATAGTTCAATTCTTTTGCCCATTAAAAATACTAGCCTCTCCGCACTCGCTTCCGCGAGTGCGAATTGGCTTCTTTTTTTTTGTCCATAAGTGTAACGTCTTTTTCTGTATATATAATTTTTTTGCTAAATTTGCATCATTATAATCATTTTAGGGTTTAACAAAATAAATTCAGCATTTGATGATTTGGCAAGTAATCCATAAAGCAATTATCTAAATGTAGAATACATCAACGAAGCATATATGAATACCTAGACCTTTTCCAATTGAATAATTATTTCAGAATTCAATACGTGTTGCCATTTTCGACAATGATTTTGTTCATGATCCATTAGCCATTATGCAAGTTTTGTATAGACATTCATTTAGGAGCACCCTTGATTCATTTTTATTCCTTGAATTCGCCTAAATTCCTCGAGTAATTAAACAGGGATTCCTCATCCCCGACCCCGCCAGGGAGTTGCCCCTCGAACCCTCCCTAAATCCCCGAATCCCACCTCTTGATTCTTTTTTCTTAGCCTCTCCACATCCCACATATCTATTTGAGGAAAACTTATCATTTTGACGACCCATAAAAAAATTATTCTATTATGCATGCTATGGTGACTTATAGCCATACGTCTCAATAGCTTGGAAATCAATGAAAGTCCTAACTGTAGGTTTTAATAGTGAGAGAGAGACACTTCTCTTTTGTAATTCCTATGGAGACTTTGTGTGAGGTGTCTCAACCATTTTTTTCAAGGCCATTATGCTTGATGCTGCTGGTTTTGGTCCATCTAAGATCTCACCGCCCACTGGAGATTGTCGTCAGGTTTTCAACACGAAAAGTGAAGATTATGAAGAAGATTTCTGGGCTCATGCTGTGGAGTTTGACATTGACACTGGAGCTATTAGGCCACTTAAGGTATGTACCATAGTTATATTGGGATTTATAGCAGCAAATTAACCATATATATTGTTCTATTTTTTCAGATTTTGGTATGCCTAACTTTTTGCTTTGTTAGATAAAATCAGATTTTGACAGATACATGGTGCTCATCTAGTGGATTATCTGCTAATGGTACCCATGTGCACACTGGTGGGTGGGGTGATGGAATAAGGTCTGTGAGATACCTCTCTGGGTGTAACACTTCTGACTGGGAGGAGTCGCCCATGTCACTTTTTGGCTTAAGATGGTATTATAATTAGTATATCTTTGCTAATCAGTCGTTCGTGCTCGTAAGGGCAACTATGGGCTGTTTAATGGTTGTACTCAATGTATACAAAAGAAGTAAGGGAAAGACATTACTATAAAAGGCAGAGCATAAGGCTAATACATGAAATTAAATATAACTATTTCAATTCATGTCACATTCTCCTTACATCACCTACTTCTTTTGCTATTCTCATGAATTTTGAGCATAAGAATTACTATATAGTACAAATATATGCTACTTTTCTCACTATAATCTTCTAATAGGCAGTATTAATCCTCCAACAGAGTTCCAATACCGGTCAAGAACCAGCATAGCTTGAGTGTATGATCTTTTTTTCTTCCTTTGTCTGAGATCTAATTTTGTTCAACTTAGTTGCTGCTTGCTTTCCGATGGGCGGTTGGCAGCGGTTGAGGAGGGTAATGGACTTCTCCCATTTCATCTACAAACTCATTGGTGTTTTAATGTAGCAGCAGTGTCAATACTTAAGCCAGTAACATTCTAAATTCTACAAAAAGAAAGCATAAAAATATAAAATGATAGATATGAAAACGAACAAAAATGCTAGATACTGATCATATTCAAAACTAAACAAATTCCAACAATAAAAAGGTCATTAAACAAAGAAACACAATAACAAATAATTACTTGATTGAAGAATAAAAATCATTAACCTCTTACCAAATGTGAGGATGACTCCTCTTCCCCATCAAACATACAATAGACGGATTGTGTTTGAGAGAGTAAATATAAAGTAAATTAAGATACAGGCCCTGTAATCACAAACAACTGAATCACAAAAACATCAAGGTTAGAAGTTGATTATGCTATCATTGAGGTGGCATGGAGCTTGGAGTCAGGCTATGGAAGCCTGGTTCACCTCCATTGTGACCCAATCCTCAACCACCTACTAACTACCATACCTATTGAGGACATGCATCAGACCCATTCTCAAACCCAAAGACCACCACTACAGCCCCCTACTCAGGCGCATCTCCTCAATATTTCCATAAGCACATAAACCACTTTCAAAATCCACTAAAATCACACCACGGAAAGAAAGTAATCAATCCACTCAAACCTATCCACCATTGTTCATCTAAGCTTCTATATCATTTTTCTAAAAATTTGAAAACACACTAAAAAGCCAATTTTCAAAAGGCTCAATTTTCTAAGTAGAATTAACATTACCAAAGCATATTAGGTATTGTTTTCTACTTCTAATACTTTCGTATTCAACATCCTAACCAAAAAGATAAACTCCACAAATTGGAAAAATATACCTTTATTCAATATTGCGCAATTTGTCCCCACCAAGAAAAGGGGAAATTGGTTTACACAAACAGTATAAACTTATTAGTTAAGAGAAAAACAGTATATTCATCAAATTGCTTCCACAATAGAAAAAAAGTAAAGTAAAAAGGGTAAAATATACACAAACATAAACACACACACACATGAGAAAAATATGGCTTCAAATGTCATATACAAAAGAAACCTTTCAATATTTGAGCGTCAATCTGCAGATGTATCAACTTGATGAAGGCAGACAAAAAAGTGAACAATTTAGCAGTTAATTTGTATCCATACTCAGTAAAATTACATATTAAGGACTAAAAGCACATCAGTCTAACATGCAGCTCAATTACAAATTTACGACTGACTTTGGCCACCAAGTTTCATAACTAATATTCTGCAGCTTTTCATGGTCAAAAGTTGTTCTTTAATAGCTAATAAGAGTTGGCATCGCAACCTTTGTAAATTACTAAAGCAATTAAAATTGTTCCGAAAAGAAAACAACAATTCTAAATTTGAATTAAAAGAAATAGTATAACCACAATAACTTATAAGAAATATATACCTCCCCAAATGCGCCCTTGCCAATCATAGTCAACAGCTCAAAATTATCAACACCCTTATGCCTCCGAAAGCGCATGTACTCAATTTCTTTCTTATCCAAGAACTTAAGAAAGTTGTGTTGGTCTTCCTCAGAGACATCAGCGTCAGCCAACTTCTTTCCTAGCATATTTAGTCTACCACATAGAAGTGCAATTACTAATTCGAAATCACAAACCCAAAAAACTGGTTTAATTTCTTTGGCTATAGCACAAACTGCATATTACGCATCAAAATTGCTAACCCGGTTCCCATTTTACTTTTTGGGTGCTTCTATTTTTGAAAATAAAAAAAACAAAGCTGTAAATTATATATACGGTATACCTCTCCTTCCTCTCCTGCAGGTTCTTCATTTGCTTCTTATAATGGTTCTCAATATACTGCTTGGCCGCGGCGGCAGCTCCTCATTTGTATTGAGATCCTCTTCTCCACCACATGTTTCTTTCTCTGTTTCCATAATTTCTCGCAGTCAAACACAAATTCCGAATCAAGATAAAACGAAAACCGAAATAAATCTAATATGTGAATCAGTTGTACCTGGGAAGAGTTTCGATGAGTGAAGGACACGGAACCATCATCGACGGAGAGTTTGGCGACATTGAGGAAGATGAATTGGGTAGACATCAAGGTCGATGGCGATGGAACCGTCGAATTTGCAAGCAGTGAGGTCCGGTTGAGCCTCGTCTTCTTCTTTCTTCTCTCGGTTTTGGGATTTTTTGAAAGTCTGAGATTTTTTGAAAGTCTGAATGAGAGAAACTAGGGTAGTGGAGTTAAGGTTGGGATAGTGTTGGGTCTAATGGGGAGTAGAAAACTGCTGGAAACTGCCAGGTGCAACGTGTGATCAAAAGTTTTTTTCTTCTTCTCTTTATTTCTTATTCTCAATTTGCACATGTGTCTTTTACTATTTTGCCCTTACCGTATTTGATTGCTCTTTGCAAAACTTAGTATTTTAAGCGGGGACAGTTTTGGAGTTATTGAATGTTTGACTTTCATCTTTTGGCTTTATATATATAGATAGATAAAACGTATCAATTAATAAATAATTGATACAAAATATTTAGTGGAAACATAACAAAATTCACATTCACCCATTATAAAAAAAATGTCATTTAATAAATAAATGATACAAAAATATTAATGGCATATTTCTTCAAATCCAAATTTCAATCCCAATTCCAAATTCATTCTTTCAGATGGTACAAAACTATCTCTTTCACAAAACCATCTCTCCTAATTGGTACAAAACCAAGTCTCTCAAATCCAAAATTCTAAATTTAACTCTAAAATAGCACAAAGCCGACCAAGTTTCATTCCTAATGAACTACATTCGGTTTGATCCCGTCAAGGATATGTAGGCAACTACCAAATTTAGGTGCAATCGCAATCAAATCAAATCCATCAAAACTCTCCAGAAAGTAATTACATACATAAAATCCCGAATTAATTTCTCAAATCAAATCCAAGGGCTCTAAACCCTAGCCAAATTACTAAAATCATTTAAATGGGTCATTTATCTATTTAATTCCTAAAAACTTGGAATTACGTGTGGTTTGATCCTGTAATGGCTAAGTAGGCAATCTAGAACCAAATCTAGATACAACCGCATCCCAAATCGAATCCCTGATTCAACCCAGCCAAATTCACCAAACTATGTACATATAATTTTTTGAGTGATGAAATTAAGAAATCCATATTAAAAGAATGTACACTAATAAAAATGAACATGAAAAACAAGCTAAGGAGCACATAGAAATTGAGACAGAAAACTAATCGATTTTCCATTATTCATAGTCTCATACTGTACGAAAAGGACAAGTTGATTATATAGCTAGAAACAAAGGCCACTTTCTTAGTCTACACCCTCTTACGGTGCTAACACATTATTCAAACATCTTTTGTGCTAGCACCGAGAAGTGACACTAGAATAGATATGTAACTAGCTAATTAAACATCAATCTAGTGACCCTCTGCATTCAACTTTTGTGCTCTAATTCTGAGTAAGGTTTCTATACATTGATAAGACCTCCCTTTTTTAAGATTACAGTCAATGTTGAGGGAAAAGCTAAAACTCTGCCACAACCAGAACGACAACACGCATTTCCAATAGCCACTATAACTTTAAACAAACAAGAACAAGAAAGAAAAGGCATCCAGGCATAGAAAACATTACTGCTGACAAGTGAACACAAGTTATACAACTACAAAAACAAATTATGCCTTAGCTTTTCCAGCCGGGAGAGATTGTATCCTCTGTTGCACTTAAAATCTGCAAAATAACATATCAAATAGAAGCAATTAATATTAAAATATGTCTGCATAAGTTATGAATGGTATAATCTTCTAGTTATGTAACCC
>QANT01004100.1:0-18290 GCA_003254885.1 Purshia tridentata | reverse complement strand
TCGAAATAATTCAACAATTTTGTTGGTAATATATATATATATATATATATATATATATTTACTAATAATGGTTGTGGTGGCCGGTACCTTGTAAGAGCCTCTTCATTAGTCTCATGGTTGGAAGCCTCAAACCTACCAGTCTCTAAATTAACCCTGGAGACTGGTTTTTTCAAAAGCTTTTCACCAACTTTCACAAGATTCTCCAAATTCTTTTTTGTGGCTATATCCACAGAAGCCACTTCACCACTTAGCGTGTCATCCTGAATTCGAAGGTAGTTTTTCTCAGAGTGAAGAGCTTGGAAAACCACAGAGAGGTTAAGGTCCACCATATCGGCACTTGCATGGCTGAAAACATTGATTATTGGGGTGGAGCCACCGCTGGTTAACCAATTCAGGATACCCCATTTCGCAGCCTCCGGTGCATTGTATTTCAATTCAGTTTTTGGTGATCCAGTTCCCAATGATATCACCAGAAATCGTCCATAGTCCATGGGTTTGATTGGAAAGAAGTCTGAACTCCCCTTGATTACTGTCTTTGTCACTTCACCAATAGCAACTAAAGTCTACAACAAGGGCAAACGATTTTATGATTTAGATTGACAATTCGATAATATAACAATATAATAAGAGATCGGATAACATTTTCCGTTATATACAATGCAATATATAATATGCACCGGATTATTTGCAGCCACGCCACCATCTATAAGGTTAAATTCTCTGACTTTTCCTTGGTGGTCCTTGGTTTTGAAATAATGTGCTGGGAGATAAGTCGGTGCTGCGGAGGTTGCAATGCATATGTCTGAGAGAAAGGCATCGAAGGATGGTTTATTTTTCACCTGATGATCAGTCGATCAAGAAAAGCAGATACATATATATTAGAATTATATAATATGAATCATATGATCATGTACTTCGTACTCTTAAAATAAAATTAACTTAGTGAAAATAAGAAGTGAATTTCTGAGATAAGAAGGTGAACCTCAAAGCTGGAAAAGATTGTTGGCTGGAGGTTCTCTATGTCAAATGTGGGAATGACAACATTAGTCAATGTCTGGTGCAGTCTTTTGTTACCCAGTTTTTCCCTAACCAAGCCATGTAGATACTTCCCATTGTATTTTGGTCCTGCTAGAGCTTTGATAATTTTTTTAGCCCGAGCAAACAATGGACAGCTGTCGTTTGATTAACACAGTAAAGTCAGCTGATTTTCCAAATGTACATATATAGCAGCATATATATGTTAATTACATACTAAATTTGAGATTAATTAATATTACGTACCTCTTCTGAGGGAAGATTTTAGGGCATTGAGTAAGGTAGAAGCCCTTAATATCTTTGGCAGAAAACATTGGGCGGTTATTCTCATGCAGTCACAAGACCACCTGTGCTCGTCCCTGCAATCAAATCAAAATAGTCGGCGAGTCTTGCATCTTCACCCTCTAGCTTCTGCAACATGATCATCAATAACGTTAAAAATTAAGTACTTGATATATTATTATTACCAACAATACTGTGTTAAATGGTAACGAGTAGGTACGCACGAATATATGGCAGATATTGAACAGTAGAAACTGCCTAATTAATTATTACATATACATGCATGCAATATTGTGCATGCAAACTTTCACTTGCAAAAGGTGAACGAAGAATATTAAATGTGGTAATATTGTTAAAGTTAGAACATTTAATTCAAAATTAATTGACAATAATTAGTAAAAAAGTTTAATTTCAACCGTTCAAAATTTATGATTTGATATGCAAGACTTGGAATAAACAATATTTGATTTTGTGGCCAACACAGCAATATATATATACATACCGAATACATATATATGCATCTAGTATATATATGTATATACATATATGAGTTGTACTTTATGAAAATGCATATATATATATATATATATATATGCAAGTAAAAAACCATACTATACTTAATTAATTTGTAGCTACCTGAAGCTCAGATTCTAGGAAAGCAAGGATGGTTCCTGGGATATGCCCTCTTATTCCACCTCCATCAATGCTTAGAACAGTGATTAGGTTTCCATAAGTTGGGGGCTGTAGGGGTACACTTTTGGTTCTTTCCATGATACTGATTGAGAGATTGATGAGCAGCAGCTATGTATGCATAAGAGAGTTACAGAGAGGAAGAGAAAAAGAGTCTCTGAACTTTAGTAGGAGGCTATGACAAATAGGTAGCTAGAGCCTAGAGTAGCTTCTTTTGGCCTCTGAGTTCCCGTTTGAGAGAAGTAGGGGGGTATTTATATATTTTTACTCCTCCACTCTTTTTCCAAAAACCAACCAGGTCAATGGAAACATATATATCGTATGATTCATGCCCCCCAAAAGGTGATTTGACACCTAAAGGACTATTTTATATATGATCAATGTGCAATTCACTTTTTTGACCGGGTTATTTTGTAAATTCTTGGATATATGCGGTTGAAGTTGGACCATGTTTATATTCTAGGACGTAGGTCATGCATATATAAAAGCAAGCCGGCCACACCCTGTGCTCATAAAATTGCCGACAATTAATTAACCTTTAAGTAACTAGATTCCTCATTCAAGTATTAAAACACAATAAATGCATTATAACTACTTTGACTCGTAATCAATTTATGGTAAAAAAGGGGACAGTACGTAGGCTTAAGGGTCGATTAGTATAATTGCTATAACGTGTTACGTGATTGATTTATATGCGTTCCAATTAAGTATTCAGCATTTTGGGACGGAGCTATATATTTAGAGATCAAAAGGGACCAATGTGCTTTTAATTAATTATAAAAATATTACATATTGAGTTATGGTATTTTACTTAAGTGCTCTCAAAAAATCAAAATATTCTATTATTTTTTTAATCTCACTCTCATGTACGTGTTTTCCATGTATTTTCTAATTCCAAAAATATCTTGTATCTCACCTAGGGGTGCATACGGATCGGTTATTCTATCCACAAATCATTATCCATATCCAATCCACAATTTGTGGTATAGCAATTTTCATATCCATATCCAATCCACAAATTCGGATATCCACAAAATCTGATTGGATCGGATTGGATAATGAATAATATCCAAATAATAACATAAAAATTATTTAGTAAGTACACAACGTAAAAATCATCACTCAAATTAATTCAATAGTTATACAACATAAAATTCAGAAATTAAGACAAGCCCCAAACATAATAAGTTCCTACTTTCTAGTAGTCCTAAACTATATACTATATATATGTATAATTTTTATAATAGATTTTATTGTTAAACTAATTTAAAATACCCTAAACTTAAATTATATAGTAACATAGATAGTTTATGAAATATATGTTATTATAAACTATAATAGGGGTTTTGATTACTCTATAATAAGAATTAAACATATACAAACATATATAAACTATATAAAAATTTAATATATATAATTTGCAGATCGGATCGGATATATCCGTGGTTTTCAATATGAATATCCATATCCGATTCACAAATTGCGGATCGGATCGGTAAGCGGATTTTCGGTATATTTGTACACCCCTAATCTCACCTCCATAGAATGCCTATGAGTTTTTTTTTTTTATTAATATAGCCTTACTCTTTTTAATTTTGTGAATGTTAATCGTTATCTTATTGTACTTGCATTTGTTGGGTTTGTTTTATTCTTTTATATAAAATTTCTTTGACATTGTGGATATTCTTATATTTGCATTCTGTGGCCATGTGTTTTTCATGAACTTAATGCATGTTTAATGCATGTTTGTTACCCCTATTGGTTCTATGTTAATGTTACACTTCAATTACATGGTACTAATTAATGATTGTGGATAGCATCAAGACATCATCATCTTCAGTTACACGGAACATTTTGGCTTGTTATTAATTTGGTACTATATATAAATATCACACCATCCATGTTTCTTATTTAGGCAAAAAAAGCTCGGTCATGAGCTAACTTATTAGAGACCTAATTAGCTTCTAGAGATCGACTAGCTGATGCTAATCCTCCAGCTCAGCTCCTAATTAACCAATTAACTGATAATTAACAAAAAAATTCTCATGTTATTAATTGTATTGAAAAACTCTTTATTTTTTCATATGATTATTCCTTCAGAGCTATAGTATTTTTTAATTCCTAGTCTCTTTGGAGTTCAAAGCATGCATCCAGATATAATCCGACATCACTAGTAATACACGTGTAAATCTAGGAACAAGTGGGATTGCTAACAAAGCCTTTACGTTTCCTTCTAAAAGATCGTGATGGGGCCTTGGTTGAGTAAAAATTATACAACAAAAACCAATTTTGAAAATTGGGTCAATTCGGGTTTCAGTCAAATGGTGTAGAGGCCTCAAACTGCTATTAATTGGATAAAGAACACCTATACTTTTTAGGCTAAACAACTAATCAAGTATTATCAATCCAACTTTCCAAGAATTTTGCACTTTAATTAGTACTCTATTATTATTATTTTTTTTTTTGGGGTTCTAAGAGGCTTTGACTTGAAAGTTAGAAAGTTAGAACTCATTTGTTTGGTTTTTCTGAAACATCCTAAAATGCCCCTGTCAAAACATTGGTGTTAGTTGTTGAGACATGGCGTGAAAAAGCTAAGAAAACGAGAACCACATGAAAAGATCATTGAGCCGGAAAACTCGACCCGTATTACGCGGACCAAATTTGGGCCAGGCAGGCCAGGCCTCATTCCACACCATTACTTCAGTGTATCAAATACCCGTCGAAAGGTCCTAAACGTAAAGGTGCGCATACGGTAGCATATCCCAAAAGAAATTCCTCGTTTATAGACCCTACTTTCCGTCTCCCAACTCCTTTTTTCATACTCGCACTTCCCGTATAAGTCGCGCAATTTCCTACCGCCATGGAAATCGCTGGCAACTTCACATTTTTCTTCTCCTCTTCCTTTCTTTTCCTCCAAACAAACATTTCCTAGAATTCAAAAAATGATTCTCCGTCTCTATTACAGAACCCGCCGTTACTGCTAGTATCTCTTCCCCCATCACCACCGCCACTCTCATCATCATCACCATCACAATCCCAGCCGTTTATTCTCTTCTCCCGCTTCCAGAAACCCCATCGAACCCCCAAACAATCTCAAAAATTCCCACCAAGGCCGTGCTAGCTGCTGATGTTGGTTTAAATGGTACTCTTTGCTGTTGTAAGCTAGGTACTTAATTGTTCATAGTACTGTTATATTGATGTCATGCTTAATTAGAAAAAAATGAGTGTATTACCCACCAGATCGAGCACGCCTGGAGTTTTGGAATTTACTCCGTGCATATATGTGTAGAATTCATTTGTTTAGTATAAGCAATTATCCTGAGTCCATCTTCAATGTTTGACAATTAGAATTTATTGATTAAATAATATTTCTTTCTGGTACTCCTTTTCTTTGTTTAAGTGATTGTTGAGGCAAAAATCTGCTCAGACCTTTGCACACAACTTAAATGTGGGTTGTTGCTGACGTGACGAGTTGAGCGACCGAGTGGACGATCCGAGCGCGTCAACTGATCGTTTCTGGATTTCTTCCTGCACAATGAATGAAAAAGAGCATCAGTGTGGTACCAGCCGAAGGTACTCCGATGGCAAAGTCAAAGAGATGCAAGAAGGAAGATGCAAGGAATGCTGAAGAACACAGCAAGAACTTGGAAAGAAGATGAAGGAAAAGAGGTAAGATTTCTGGGTAAAATTCTTCAGAGCTTTGGCTAGTTTTTCAGGATTTTTCTGTGTCCTTGCTCTGTGGTTTTGCTCTCTTTATAGGCAAAGGAATTAGGATATTTTTGCTGGGTTGTAGGTGCGATCATGGCTGATCATAGACTTCAGATGCTATGTTTGGAAAATAGGCTGGGCAACTAACAGGGTTTTCATTTAATGCAGGAGGGATGGTTGCTAAATATTCGGAAGTCGCATGCATTTAATGAGAAGAGAGGCAGAGTGGGTGAACAATAAATGCAAAGCATAAAGGTACCTTCAGAGTGTCAGGCGTAATAACTACCATCTGGGCTTGTGCTCGGCTTGGAAAATGATGAGTCGAAGATGACCAATCCGATCCGAATGGAGTTTCCAGTGGCGGTCGACCCGTGCGGACGTTTAGTCCTTCCAAGCATTACTCGGATTGGCAATACAGTTGATTTTGATCCGAGAATACAGAAGGTGTCATAGTGGCCGAATAGGTCGTCGGTTGAGGGATAATATTCGGACATACTCCGATCCGATTGAAAAATCCGATCCGAGTAGCCTGTGAGTTGCAGACTTTGCTTCTGACGATAATCCATGATACGATTGGTTCGAATCAGATTAGATGATACGATCCGACCCGCCGGAGTTGTGTTGATGGGCCGTTGACCGGGGGTAGCGGGATGGAAGTCAAATTCGAGATCTCACGTGGCCAGAGATGTTGACCGTTGACTTGAGTGGGAGTGTTATCCCCAAATAGTGATCAAGCAATTGAATTGGTAGTATTTTAGATTAATTTTATGCATATGAAGTGCACATTATTGTATTCATTAACAAATTAAAGAAAGGAAATGGGAAAAGGGTTAGGATATATTTTTCTGCTGCAGCTTCATCATGAAGGGTTCTTGATCAAGAGAGAGCAGCTAGCTAGCTAGCTTTTGGAACCTGCAGAGCAGCTTGGGTTAAAGAAAGCTTTTGCTTATATAACACATGGTGGCTACTCTCCATAACCATTGAACAGAGCAGCCGATGTGAAACTATATAATATTTTTCATATTTGCATGTTATCGGTTGCTATATAAAATAACTAGTGCCAACATAGGAAGAGCCAGGCCAAGATAGATTTTCTTTTTCCCAATTTGAGTGCATGCGAAGGTCAATTGTGTATAACACTGTACAAACTAGTTTGTGGACTTGTTGGTAACAGTCATATTCTAACTTGACTATTTTAAAAAATTATTTAAATTAAGACTTGTTTTCAGAGTCTGACTGACCAAATTGTTAAATTCCTGACCCGCGTTTCCAGCAGTGATGTATCTGCAATATGCAATCTGCATGCACGCATGTATGCTTTCTCAGCTCACCATCATCACAGTACTAATTAAAATATGCAAATACCTAATTATAGATTCATTAATGAGCTCTTCAGTTAGTTTAGTTTAATTTTCCTAACAAATTAAAAAGTGCCTCAAGCAACAAATTGTGACTTACAAACAAAACAAAGTTCTTAAAGTTGAATATTGTAAAGATATCATCATCGCTTCACCACCAAAGAAAACATCATCCATCTCTATAATTCGCCATTTATTCCAACTAGCTCTCAAAGACACAGTCATAATAATTTAATGCATACTATAGACTTGGTGTATATATGGATTTTCCTCTCCTGCGGAGAGAATTTACGAAACAAAAACGGATTCTCTCACATTAATCAGCAGACCCCCTCTGACACGCCCCTTCCTGTCTCTCTTTTTATGCATTTTTTCTGCTTCTCTTGTAAGTTGTAACTGGACTTGGAAAAGAATTCTAGATTGGCATATATACTGTATACATACATATAAGACAAAAACTTCTCTATACTAGTATCAGAAACAAAACAAAAGCCTTTATTGAATATGTGTGGATCACCAAACAAATAGAAGAATATAGTAACAATTACATACATGTCATTTGTTACATTGACATCCCAACCTGGGATTTTTCATTTGAACATAAACAAAAGAATAGGTACTAAAGAATCAATTATATATGTTGTTGGTGCATGTGTTTATTATCATTTGCCCCCATGCACAACTTCAACTTACAATAATGTTTTACTACTTCAACTTGTATTAAATTAAAGAATAATGTCTTGTCATATATGGCTAGCTAGGGCAAATATGTCACTGCTGTGAGTTATGACTATTTCCATGGGGTGAATTTGCAAGGCGAAGCCACTTCTCTTCAGACAGTAGTTTTGCAAACCTGCACCAAATTATTACAATGTTAACTATATGTGCCATCAAAACAATATTAATTTTGTTTTTCTTAGATGAATATTTCACAAGGAAAATTTTAATATTGGTACCTTGTAAGAGCCTCTTCATTAGTCTCATGGTTAGAAGCCTCAAACCTGCCAGTCTCTAAATTAACCCTGGAAACTGATTTCTTTAATAGCGCTTCACCAACTTTCAGAAGATCATCCAAATTCTTCTTTGTGGCTATATCCACAGAAGCCACTTCCCCACTTAACGTGTCATCCTGAATTCTAAGGTAGTTTTTCTCCGAGTGAAGAGCTTGGAAAACCACAGAGAGGTTAAGGTCCACCATATCGAAACTTGCTTGACTAAAAACATTTATTATAGGGGTGGAACCACCGCTGGTTAGCCAATCCAAGATGCCCCACTTAGCAGCCGTAGGTGCATTGTATTTTAGTTCAGTTTTTGGTGATCCAGTTCCCAATGATATCACCAGAAATCGTCCATAGTCCATGGGTTTGATTGGCAAGAAGTCCGAACTTCCCTTGATTATTTCCTTTGTCACTTCACCAATAGCAACTAAAGTCTGCAAGGCCAAAAGTACTATTATTTAACTAATTATTTTCCTAAACATTCACAATATAAATTGACAGTCTGACAATTTAACAAATTGAATGTTATATACCGGATTATTTGCAGCCACGCCACCATCTATAAGGTTAAACTGTCTAACTTTTTCATGGTCCTTGGTTTCGAAATAATAAGCTGGGAGATAAGTTGGTGCTGCTGAGGTTGCAATGCATATATCTGAGAGTAAGGCATTGAACGATGGCTTATTTTTCACCTGACCACCCAAGAAATTACACATGCATATTAGAATTATATATATGATCATGCACTACTGCATAATTAAAATTAAACTCGGTGAAAATTAAGTAGTGAATTTCAGAGAGAAGAAGGTGATGAAGTACCTCAAAGCTGGAGAAGATTGTTGGCTGGAGGTTTTTTATGTCAAATGTGGGAATGACAACATTAGTCAATGTCTGGTGCAGTCTTCTTTCACCTAGTTTTTCCCTAACCAAGCTATGTAGATACTTCCCATCGTATTTTGGTCCTGCTAGAGCTTTGATGATCTTCTTAGTTTGAGGAAACAATGGACAACTGCGGTTTAAGACATTTAAGCTAATTATTAGTAACTATGAATAAAAAGTTTATATCCAAATGTAGTAACAAGTTTGACAATAATTAACATTACATACGTCTTCTGGGGGAAGATTTTAGGGCATTGAGTAAGGAAGAAGTCCTTAATATCTTTGGCAGCAAACATTGGGCGGTTATTCTCATCTGGGGTTGTGAGCATGGCAGTCACAAGACCACCTGTGCTTGTCCCTGCAATCACATCAAAATAGTCCGCGATTCTTGCATCTTCACCATCCAGCTTCTGCAACATGATCAAGTACATTATAGATTTAGTAATACATCTATCATATAGGCCTCACTGTGCAGAGGATATGATTGGATATTACAAATGGCTAAATTCATGTGTATTCAAGAAAGAAGTTTATAACTTAAAAGAATAAGATGGAAATAAGAGAAAACTTATCCCTTGCAATCCCCCACAAAAATGGTGGGATTAGTCGCAATAAATTTTCCCATTTAAATAATCCATCTTCTTCAAGTTAGAAGACACCTTCCATATTCTTTTTTGAATACACATGAATTTAGCTATTTATCCAATTCAATCTTATCCTATGCATCAAACGAGATTAAATACGTACGTATACTAGCATGATAGAACATTCAACCCAAATTCAATTGGCAGTGAATGGTGATCATGCCAAGAATTTTATGTATTGTGATGCAAGGCTTAGAATAAACAGTATGAGATTTCATATCCTAAACACTAGCTATATCCACTGGATACATTAAGTAGCAAGTACAAATTTATACTTCGTGAAAATATGCACAAAAACCATATATGGTTTGGCACAACATTCTTATTGCAGCTACCTGAAGCTCAGATTCTAGGAAACCAAGGATGGTTCCTGGGATGAGCCCTCTTATTGCACCTCCATCAATGCTTAGAACAGTGATTAGGTTTCCATAAGTTGGGGGCTGTAGGGGTATACTTTTGGTTCTTTCCATGAGACTGATTGAGAGTTTGATGAGCTGCAGGTATAAGCCTATATATAAGAGAGAGCTACAGAGAAGGAGAGAAAAAGAGTGTCTGAACTTTACAAGAGGCTTTAGACAAAAAGCTAGAGTTATTTGGTGAGTTCCTCTTTGAGAGAAGTGAGGGTATTTANATGAGCTGCAGGTATAAGCCTATATATAAGAGAGAGCTACAGAGAAGGAGAGAAAAAGAGTGTCTGAACTTTACAAGAGGCTTTAGACAAAAAGCTAGAGTTCTTTGGTGAGTTCGTCTTTGAGAGAAGTGAGGGTATTTATAGACTCCTCCTATAAACTCGTTTTCGAAGAATATCCAACCAAGTCATTGGATATCATGCCCCCCAAAAAGTTCTTGAACTGAAAGAGAATGTCAATGTGTATCAGATTCAAACTTTTGACCTGGTTTGTATTTTCTTGGATGTGGTTCAAGTTGGACCAAATTTATAGCAGGCAAGGGAGTTATATATCATTATTAAAATGTTCATCATATCTAGTCCAACTTTATTTGCTACAGTAGAGTGCTAATTAATTGTCCCATAGGCCATGCATGGACAAGCATAGTGAGAATTCTAGAATTGTAGGTGAGACTTCATGAGAATTGTAGGTGAGAATGATTAGGTAAACAATTGAGACTAGAAAATGTACAGGAGAACTGTTAGGCCAAACCCTGTGCTCATGAAATTACCTAACCTTTAAAGTAACCTCCATCAAGCTAATCTCTTGGATTAAATTATTCATATGAAGTTATATTTGGCCAACATGCAATGAAGGCAACGATAAGAATTAATACAGATTACAAAATAAAACAATTAACTAGGCTTTTAATTTGATTCGTAAAAGGCGGCGATTGATGATCAACGTTGGCACAGTAGGCTTAAAAGGTCAATCAGGATAACTTGCCAAAGTGATTGATCTATATGCAAAGTGCATACAAAATCCAAAACTTGGAACGGTCTACTATTCAATTATGCAGTCATGATGATAAAGAGATGGTAGATCAAGAAAATGTTCATAATTTAATCATATTCTATTGGCATATGTTTTTCCTGTACTCTGATTTAGGTTGGAAATTGTTGTCCCTCTTTGTTATGTTAATGTTACACTTCAATTACACAGTAATGATTGTTGATAAAATTAAGACATCATCATCTTCAGTTACACAGTACTATGCTGTCAATAGGGAAAGGAAACATTTTGGTTCTTTTGTTTCATACATATACATCACAGCAAGGTTTCTTGTGAGCAAACAGATATAACTCAGAATTCTCAGCTATAAGCCTATAACCAACGTTAACAGCACGGAATGTTCAGCATCTAAGAGCAGACTCTACAAAAGCCTAACTTCCAGATGCTGGCTGAAGCTGAGAAGCCGATCCTGCAGCTCAGCTCCTAACCAATTAACTGATAATTAATTTAATTTTACTATATGATTTGGACTAATGATCTTATCCACGTGTAATAGAATTGTAATTCTTGGCTTCTTCTTAATTGTACTTGTATTGAAAAATTCTTGCTTAATGAAGGATTATTTCTGCATCAATTCTGATTCAAACTTTTGTCCTTTTCATTCAGTTTTCTCTCCATATGAAATAGTCTTACCTAATTGATTTTCCCTGCAGTGACTTGGAGATATCGGGACCCTTTTTAGCTAATCAAAGAATAAAAATACTATGCCTAACGTGAGCTCCAATCTAAAGTGCAAGTAAATTATCCATTGCATGCATATATGCAATGCATTATAATCATCTTGTTCAAAGACACCTTCCTAAGAGGGGTTAATCTTATAAAAGTTGAGAACTTAAAAAGTCCTCAACTCCAAATTACATATTCAGAAATAGAAACTTTCCTAGTTTTATAGCATAGATATACTAGTTAGTTGGATGAATTTTATAAGAAAAAAAAAATTGAGGTGCAGACAATCACCATACATGACTCTATGAGGGGATTATTTTATCCAAGAAAGAAAAGGATGCAAAGATGCAAAAATGTCATAAGAATAGAGTATGTTGAAATGATCTGCAATATTGCTCCAACATCTAAATTCAGCAGGTAGACTGTTTACCATTCTGTAAGTTTCCTAAGCTATTCTCCTGCTGGATGCCACGCTTAGGAAAGAGCATACCACACAGTACTGGATGGATCGAACTGTAGAATTCAGTTTAGTCAAGCAATATCCCTAGTCCATGATAGATGTTTGACAATTAGTTTTTTACTGATTAAAGAACCTTAACTTTTTTATCTCTCTTTGTTAAAGTGATAAGGCAATTGAGTTGGCAGCACCTGCTGGGAATCTTAATCACACGATGGTGACATATTCCATTACGTGTGAGATACTTAAATCAAAACTTCAACTTTTTATTTTTTAATCTTACTATTTTTAGCACAATAGTCCAATTAATTTATTGTATAAGACTTGGCACGGTATAGAGGTGAAAAACTTGTTGAACAAGACAGAGTTCACGAGAGGAATGAAATACTTCCGAAAAATATTATTGAAGTTACTCTATTCTCCTACATAGATGGTAGGTATAGAATAAAATCATAAAAGCAAGTCTTGATTCTCGAACTGCAAATTTTATTCAAAAGTTTGTAGAGTTCCAACATATGTGCCAGCCTATATATCCATATTCAATGAAAATTAGGGTGTGAAAGGCATTATTATTTATTATTTACTTTTCTTTTTGGCCAAACAATAAAAAATTTAAGGGTTCCAACCATCCAACAAATTAACTTGTACAATACAGAATCCAAAACCCTTAACCCTATGAAAGGGACGGGTAGTATTATTATTAATGCCACTACTTTTAGATTGAGACTTCAAATTTGTACTGTTTTTTAAATCTGGATACAAGGCTCAAGCAGATTTGATTACATTTATTCACTTCGGGCGGCTCATACCTCCTTATTTTATTCATTCAACAAAGAAGAAGAAAAAGCAATAATTTCAAACTGCATCACTATTGATCATATCATTAATACTTAATTTGTTAGCAATTTCTGCCGATGAGGCTTCACGAAGGCGCTTCTCTTGAGAGAGCAGCTTTGCAAACCTGCACATGTTTTTTTTTTTTCCTTAAATCTTTCTTTGCTATAATAGCTGCATGCTACAAGCAGAGTTTTAATCAAAAAGTTAGAATAGTTTCACACACCTTTTAAGAGCCTGTTCGTTGGTCTCATGTTTCGATGGTGCGAAACTACCCGTCTCTAAATTCACTCTTGACACTGGTTTCTTCAACAATTCTTCTGCAATGCTTGCAAGGTTTTCCAAATTCTCCTTGGTGGATACATCAACAGAGGACACTTGCCCCTTCAATGTATCATCCTGAAAATTCCATTCCAAATTAGTCAACCTTAACACATATGTACATAACAAATTATAAGCACCAATATAAGAATGAAAGGATGCATATGAACCTGAATTCGAAGGTAATTTTTTTCGGACTCCAGGGCTTTGAAAACCACAGACATGTGAAGGTCCACTATGTCTCCACTTGCTTGAGTGAACACATCCACTAATGGGGTGGAATGGTCACTTAGTAACCACCCAAATATCCCCCATCTAGCTGCTTCATTTGCACTGTATTTCTCTTCAACTCTGAGAGAACCTGTCCCCAATGACAGAACGAGTAGTCGACCGTAATGGTCTGCTGCTTTTATAGAATTGAAATCTGGGCTCCCCTTATGTACCTCTTTTGTCACTTCCCCAATAGCAATTAAAGTCTATGTGATCACATTCATAAGAATTGGGCATGCAAGGGTTTTTATCAGTATTGTAGGACCAAAACAAAAACACCCAAAGTGCTCAGAATCAAATTTATATTCACCGGATTGTTAGCTGCTACACCACCATCAACAAGATTGAATTTTTCCACATTTCCTGTAGGGTCTTTGGTTTCAAAGTAGTGGGCAGGAAAATAAGTTGGGGCTGCCGAAGTTCCAATGCATATATCTGAGAGTAAGGCATTGAGGCTTGGCTTTCTCTTCACCTAAAGCATAAATTAATATACATGATGATACGTACTATAATGCTCTTGTACTTCTAAGAAATTCCAAATATAAATTAAATTTGGTTGAGCTTCAAAACCTGAAAGCTGGAGAAGATGGTAGGCTGGAGTCGCTTGATGTCAAAAGTTGGGATGACAACATTGGTCAATGTTTGGTGACATCGTGTGTTCCCTAGTTTTTGCTTAAGGAAAGTGTGAAGATATTTGCCATCGTACCTTGGTTCTAAAATTTCGAAAATTTCGTTTAAACCCTAAAAATCAAAATCAAAATCAAAATTATACAAAATTGGCACCTCAAATCTTAGGAAAATGGAAGCCCATGATGAGAGAAGGAAAACCCACAAAAAAAATAGGTAATCAGAACTCGGAGGTGGCCGGAATTAGCCATACAAGCCGGCGGGGTGAGGCGGCAATCTCTCCAGTGGGGAGCCCGGCTGGGCTGGGTGATGGGTGGGTTATGTTGGCGCTGACTTGGGCAGTTGACCGGTGACCTTAGATTGCAGGAAGGTGGCCGGCAATGACTCTTGGCTGGGCAGGTAGGCGCGCACAGTGGAGAGAGAAATGAGAGGTCTGTGAGAAGAAGAAGTTTCAGAGAAAAGAAAAGAGGGGGAAGAAAGAGAAAAAAAGAAAAAAAAAGAGGTGGGCTGGGCTGCACACGCGCAAAGAAAAGGGGGAGTGTGTCTGTGGGACCAAACAAACCAAAGCACAAATTTTTTGGTGTTTGACAGCTTGTCTATTTAATGGCTATATGCCTATAGTTATATACTCCATTGTTGCGAGTCTATACATGTGCAGTAGAAAATAGTTAATAATTAATATTGGTTGATCAATATTATTTGACCAAATGACCAATATTATATATAAAGGTGGAATGTTCAATTCAAGTCATAACTCTTATTCATAGGTGTAAATATTTAGACTTTTGGTCTTTTAGATAAAAGAATAAATAAAGGAGGGACAAGAAAATCAAGAAAAATAAAATAAATCAGTAATTTAGACATGAAGGTATTTTGGGGTTTGGTTAGGAGTTTGGGGTTTGGAGTTTGGTGTTTTGGGATTTAGGGTTTAGAGTTTGGAGTTTTTATTACATGTTTTATAATTAAGGTTTAGTATAAATAAATTTAAGGTGTTATTTATATAATTATTAAATAGTGTAGCAATTTTTTAACACAATTTGTTACCGGCGCACATTATATTCACTTTATATCACATGAAACCTATAATATGGTTTGATTCATTCAATGTTTTTTATAAATATAGTAGATAATATGTTAAATAAGCATATAATAAAGTTTCATTTAAAATTTTCATCATTTGATAACAATTTCTGTCATTTTTGTCTAAACCCTAACGAAATCGAAATTTAGTCGAAATTTCCATCGAAATTTCCGTCGAAATTTCCATCGAAAATTTCCTCGAAATCGAAATTTCCATCGAAAATTTCCTCGAAATCGATATTACATTCCTTGATCACATGCAAGTATGCAACCAAATAAATAGAAGAATGCATATCGTTACGTCTGTGACATTGACATATATCCCACGTGGGATTTATTCGAACATAACCAAATGAACACTACAGGAATCAAGTTTGGTGTGGATAAAATAGTATATATTTTTTTAAAAGTTAAATGGATAAAATGATTTTTGATTTAATTAATTTTTTTGTAAGAATGATTTATGAATAGCTTAACAGATAGACGGTTTGAACAATTGAAAAATTTACATGAAGTAGGTTTATTCACTTTATTTTACAAATAAGCTTAAATGTGAAATCTCACACTTAAGGAGACATATATATATATATCTTTTTAAATTAATTAGTTATGTTTAGTTTATCAAAGAGAGAAACAAACAAACAAAGCTCTCTTAAAGTTGACTATTGTAACAATATATTAATATAAATGATCATCAACTCCATCATCAAAGGAAACCTTTTATTGAAAACAAATAGAAGAATGCATATCGATCGTTAAATCTGTGACATTGACATTTATCCCACCTGCGATTATTCGAACATAAACAAAAGAACATTACAAGAATCAAATTTGGTGTGGATATTCATTTGCCCCCGGTCCTCCATGCCCCTTAAACGTACAATGATTTATTACTACTTCATCGTACCTGTAATAAATTAAAGACACGTGTGTACATGACATATATATATTTATATTATTTATATATATGCACGTGACTCCGATTAGTACTTTGCTTATATCCGTGGGGTGACCTTGCCTGGCGAAGCCGCTTCTCTTCAGACAGTAGCTTTGCAAACCTGCAAATAATTAATTATAATTAAGTTACAATTAACTTAATTAATTTCGAACTAATTCAACAATTTTGTTGGTAATATATATATGTATATGGTAATGGTTGTGGTGACCGGTACCTTGTAAGAGCCTCTTCATTAGTCTCATGGTTGGAAGCCTCAAACCTACCGGTCTCTAAATTAAACTTGGAGACTGGTTTTTTCAAAAGCTTTTCACAAGATTCTCCAAATTCTTTTTTGTGGCTATATCCACAGAAGCCACTTCACCACTTAGCGTGTCATCTTGAATTCGAAGGTAGTTTTTCTCAGAGTGAAGAGCTTGGAAAACCACAGAGAGGTTAAGGTCCACCATATCGGCACTTGCGTGGCTGAAAACATTGATTATTGGGGTGGAGCCACCGCTAGTTAACCAATTCAGGATACCCCATTTCGCAGCCTCCGGTGCATTGTTTTGAATTCAGTTTTTGGCGATCCAGTTCTCAATGATATCACCAAAAATCGTCCATAGTCCATGGGTTTGATTGGAAAGAAGTCTGAACTCCCCTTGATTATTGTCTTTGTCACTTCACCAACTCAAGTCTACAACAAGGACAAACGATTTTATGATTTAGATTGACAGTTCGATAATATAACAATATAATAAGAGACTGGATAACATTTTCCGTTATATACAATGCAATACATAATATGTACCGGATTATTTGCAGCCACGCCACCATCTATAAGGTTAAATTCTCTGACTTTTCCTTGGTGGTCCTTGGTTTTGAAATAATGAGCTGGGAGATAAGTTGGTGCTGCAGAGGTTGCAATGCATATGTCTGAGAGAAAGGCATCGAAAGATGGTTTATTTTTCACCTTATGATCAGTCGATCAAGAAAAGCAGATACATATATATTAGAATTATATAATATGAATCATATGATCATGTACTACATACTCTTAAAATAAAATTAACTTAGTGAAAATAAGAAGTGAATTTCAGAGATAAGAAGGTGAACCTCAAAGCTGGAGAAGATTGTTGGCTGGAGGTTTTCTATGTCAAATGTGGGAATGACAACATTAGTCAATGTCTGGTGCAGTCTTTTGTTGCCCAGTTCTACAACAATAATGTTGATAGACATCGGTCCATAACTGATATGAAATACCCAAAAAACTGATGTGCCCCGCAGTAATAACTATTCTCCCAATAGTTATCAGTTTTGAAACTGATTTCTATGTTACATGTTATGTCAGTTTTATTTTATTAACTGATGATTATATTATGTTACATATCATTTTGTATTGGAATAACTAATGTGTAAATTCTTTTACATGTCAGTTTTTTACTCATGTTGATATCGTTATTTATATGTGTATTTTAACTGAAAAACTGATGTGAATATTACCAAACAAATCAGTTTGGTCGAAATAAGTCATGTCTAAATTTCTTCACATGTTAGTTCATTCATAAGTTTAGATGTATAAGCTTTGTAGAATTTGAGTTTTGAAAGATAACTGATGTCTTATATATAAGTTTTTGAGATATATTATAGCTATAAAATCAGTTTTTCTGGATCCAAAAACTAATTTTCTGTGGATAGTAGTGTACATAATTTGACAAGATCAACTCAACCGAAATTCAATTCAACCAACAATCCATTCAACCAAAAATATCCATTCATTGAAGCCGTCAATATTCATTCATTACATAAATATCAAAATATTTGTTCCAAAACCTTCAAGCTAAGACAAAAANATGAATATCCTGCCCCCATTTACAAAAATGAATATCACAAGTAGCAGTGCACTTGTTCAATCATCAGCCTAGCTATCTTTACAAACAAATTGATATGTACGGCAGTTGGCATGAGCTTGAGACACCTAACTAAAAGCTGTCCACTATTAAAACCACATACACATCACCATGATCTATCTCCTAGCTTCTGGCCT
>QANT01004099.1:0-21147 GCA_003254885.1 Purshia tridentata | reverse complement strand
TCCATGAAGCTTGAGATGCTCAACTCTCTGAGTCAACTTTAGAGTTCACTCCTTGATAGAGTCAAGGAAGAGCTAAGCCATGACCATATCGCCAAGTAGCTCGTGAATATGGTCAAAGAAGGGAAGACTCAACGATTTTGGCTAAAGGCTGGAGCTGATCAAAGAATGTCATGACACTAAGTGGGCAGGACATCCAGGCCAGCGTCGCTCACTCGCATTGCTAGGAGATGCATACTATTGGCCTCAGATGAAGGATGATGTAGAGGCTTATATGAAGACTTGTCTTTTATGTCAACAAGACAAGGTAGAACAGAAAATCCTAAGAGGATTGTTGGAACCATTCCTTATCCCAGAGAGACCATGGGAAAGTGTCCATGGACTTCATCTCTACCTTGCCTAAGTCTGAAATGATCATAGTGGTGATCAATCGATTCTCTAAGTATAGCACATTTATAGCAGTACCCACGGACCGCACAGCAGAAGAAGCAACCAGAAGCCCCTAAGGGAGAATTGGGAATTTTTCTGATAGGGGATCAGAGTGGGTTTCCTTGGAGATGGAAAATTCGCTTGCCAGGTTTTATCAATTTGCAAATTCTTCCTTAGTTAGTTAAAGGAATGAAATTGGCTGATATTATGACGATACTAGGTAGTATAGATATCATTATGGGAGAAGTTGATCGTGGAAATGATTTCATGAAGAATGTCGTTAAGTATTGGGGAGTGCCAACCAGCATTATTAGTGACCGAGACCCCCAATTCATAGGGCGATTCTAGAATGAGTTATTTAAACTCTTGGGTTAGAACTACATTTCTCTATTAGCTTTCACCCATAATAGATGGCCAAGCCCAGTGAGTGAATGCATTGTTAGATCTGTACTTGTCGAACTTTGTGAGTGCCAATCAAAAGAATTGGGTTAAGTTGTTAGATGTGGTCCAATTCTCTTACAACTTGCAAAAGAGTGAGTCTACCAACCATAGGGTGATTCTAGAAGGAGTTATTTAAATTCTTAGGTCAAAACTACATTTCTCTACTAGCTCTCACCCACAAATAGATGACCAAGCCGAGTGAGTGAATGCATTGTTGGATCTGTACTTGCCAAACTTTGTGAGTGCCAATTAGAAGAATTGGGTTAAGTTGCTGGATGTGGTCCAATTCTCCTACAACTTTCAAAAGAGTGAGTCTACCAACCATAGCCCCTTTGAGTTGGCTACAGGACAACAACCAAACACTACACATACACTTGTTGGTGGCTACACAATCTTTTTGCCATAGGATGACATGAGGAAGCGAAATTGGCTAGAACATACCTCACAAAAGCTGCCCGACGCATGAAGAAGTAGGCAGATAAGAAGGTATAGTACCACGCAGGAGACTTAGTCTTTGTAAAGCTCCTACCTCAACAATTCAAAGTCTTCAGAAAGGTATACAAGGGATTGTTGAGAAAATACGAGGGGCTGCTCCAAATTATAAAGAAGGCAAAAAAGGTGTCCTACCAAATTTAGTTACTACCTCGACTTAAGATCCACCCAGTATTCCATGTGAGTTATCTGAAGCCCTACAATAAAGATATAGAAGATCTAAGTCGAAGTGTGTCAGACAGGGCGCTTACCACAGTGGTCACTTCTTTTGACAAAGATGTGGACTACATCATGGCAGAAAGATTTATTAGGAGGCATGGAATCTAACCATATATCGAGTACCTGGTGAAGTAGGAAGGCTTACCAAAGAACGAGGCTAATTGGGAACGTGATGATCTACTCTGGAAATTCCCCGAGCACATACAGAAGTTCAAAGCTGAAGAATTGACGAGAGCGTCAATCGCATAGGTGGGGGAGAGTGTCACGACCCAGCAAATTTTGACCCAATTAGAGAGTTCTCTATATAAGCGTTGATTTGGCCCAAGCCCAAGTTCTAGAGAAATCCTTGGATATTTCCATAGAAATTTCAAGGAACATTCTAGAAGAATTTTAGCATAATGTATATATGTTGAAGAAATGTGTGGAATACCCTAGAAACATAGAGTATTCTAGATAGTAAGATATTTTTTGACACATATTTGGATGTGTGACACATGTACAAATCCTAACTGTTTGTTGCACCTCCTGAAGTCTATAAATAAGTGGAGGAGCCTCACATGTAAACCATAGAATGTAAGCAATTAAACAATCAATACAAGTGTTCTCTACTTTACAATCTCAAAATTTCTCTTTGTGTTCTCTCTTAGAAGGTTGTGTCTTTGGGCTTTAGGGGAAACTCTAGAGTTCAAGTGTGGCTAACTTATGTGACAAAAGAGGAGTCGTCTAAGTGCCATCACGGTAATCTAGCAATGGTGAGTCTAGGTTCGTAACATGTAGCCTTTCTTGTCTTCCTCCTGATGAAGTCTTTTTTTGGCATTTGTACTTAGATTCATCAAAAACTTCATTTGGGATTTATCATTTTGGATGTTGTATAATTGTTATTGTTCTTGTTATTGGGCTCATGCATGGCTGCTATTTAATAGATTGATAATTAGCTGCTGAAAATAAATTTCCTTTGTCTTTCAGTTGAGCAGATCAAGGAATAAACATTGTAGCTACATACACAAGACCAAATTGATGAGGCTCAAGTGGAGTGGGGAGAATTTGTTAACTTCATGTGTAGGCTAAATTTTATATATGTGTTGATAGCTAGATGTGCCATTTTTGTGGATATTAATTCTACAACTTAGATCAAATGCTGCTATATATGCTTTCCATTTTATAAAAGGGAATGGGGAAATTAGCTAGAAATACATGTGCTACCTTATAGTTTTTGTAAAAAGAAGGCAGCTTGTTATTCTTTTGTAAAGGGTCAAGCCTAGCTAGCTTAATTTTGAAGGGTGGTGCTAGAGATGATGAGGCTTCCCTAATTTGTGTCCTTGGAGATATTAAAATATATGACAATTGAAAACTTTCAATTTTGTATGCAATGGATAGATTTTAACAGGTGTTGGCCACTAAATAAATATGCATGACATGAATGTATTTTATCAATTATATCAATTTAAAAAAAATAAACATGATTTCAAAGAGGTGTTATATATCACTAATTTCAAGATATATAATATCAGTTCTTTCAAAAAACTATAATGGTATATAGTTTAGATATCCGTTAAATAAACTTATATATATAATTCATTATATATCGATTCCCTTAAAAACATATATCATTAATAAGCCAAATGTGCTTTTTGCTAGTCATATGATAACTTAAAATAGGTATGAACTGATTTCTATTCTTATACTTATACCAGTTTCATAATTCAAACTAATATAATATGTATATAACATGTAAATAGACAAAAGCGATATAATACATGTAAAATATATTTGTTATTGGGTTTCCATCCGTGAAGATAAAAACTGATATTATAAGTTTTTTTAATATCACAATATTACTAATTTATGATATAATAACATTTTTAGATATCGATTATACACCGATATGTAAACTCAAATCAATATTATGCTTTCCTATATCAATTTTTAGAAGCTTTTTATATCAGTGAATCATTGATATTGAATGGGGTATTTTGTAGTAGTGCTCGGTCGATTGTTGGTTGCAAGATTTTGGTTCGGTTTTTGAACCGATACCACCCCTACTTATATGGCCTATGTATGTATTTTCTATTGCACTAATTTCTTTTTCAAAAAAAAAAAGTCCTTTAATTTTAGGTACCAAATTTTTATTTTATTTTATTTTAACTACTAAAAGGTTTATGCCATTTAACTTATACCAAATTTAGTTATGTATCAACTTTAAAAAATATGGTTCTATTGAGCAATCGATACTATTCAGCGAGCACTCGGTAAATAATGTCGAGTTCTCAAGATAAGTTCTTTTTTAAATTAAAAAATCAACTGTAATTGTTCAACCATCACAACTTTTTACTTATTTGTTGTTTTTTCAATGTTTGCAAGGCTTAAACTTTAATGTTTGGTCTCTAGGTTGTAGGACTTGATCCCCTAAATTAAAAGCATTAGACCCTTATAAATTTTGAAATTTAATGAATTTCATACCATTACAACTATACCACTATAAATATATTAGCATTTTTGACCTCATTGCTGATTACCAGTTGCATTTCTCCAGGCTACTAGGTTCTTCCAAACTTGGCCACAAATTAGGGTATCTTGCTAGCTCGGGCAAGTGTTTCTACTGCATCGTGGAGAGCGTAGCAATCCTTGGTGGTATGGTCGATCGTGGACCTCGTGATATTTGCAGTTCACCCATTCTTTCCAATATTGTGGAGGAACTCCTTTCATCTTTCTTGGAGTAGTGCATTCGAATCTGATCTTCTCGAAAATAGCTTCAAGCCCAATGTTTAGAGGTGTATATTCAGTAAACATCACCTGCTTGGGTGCTTTCCCTGAACTCTGACCTTGCTCTAATGCCTTGTGTTTTTTAGAGAATGACTTATTCTCTTTAGCTCTGCCCTCTTTTCTCTTGGCTAATTGGTTGGAGGCCGAGGGCATCAACTCTATTCTCCCATTCTTCACCTCGAGCCCACTTTGTTGCCTTTGTCGAGAGCTCATCATAAGAAGTGGGAGGATTCCTCATCAGGTAGGAACAGAGATCACCGACACATAGTCCCTACATAAGGGTATTGCATGCAGTTTTGTCGTCACATTCCTATCGGTGCCTAACAAGGCATAAATTGTCAAGGTTCTATAGTCATTTAGACATCACTTGGTACCTAGCTATTCACTTGTTTTTCACCAAGGTTGGCCAAAAGCAACACTTTGGTCCATTTTTGTGTAAGTGTAGGGCGTGCCACTATCAAGCCAAGTTTTGGCCCAATCGGAATGAAATTGTGATTGAATTAGGTTATTGCGCTGAATTGATTCTTATCAAATGATTGATCAGCCAAGCTAAAAACCACTATTGGCCTAGGTTCTTTTCAAGCCTCAGGGACAAGGCCTTTGTAACAAACAATCAGTAGAAAGATAGGTCGAATTAAAAACATAAATAAAGCTTTTAAGTGAATTGCACGGAATTTAAAGTGCATCAAATTAAAGGAAATTGAAGAACAAGAACTTGAAGTAAAGGAACTTGGAAATAAAGTGCGGAAAAGGTAAAGTGATTGTATTGAAATTGAATTGAAAAGCAAGAACAATAAGTAAAGTACTTGAAAGTAGATGGACAAAGTAAATCAATACTAAGAGCTTAGTAGAGCAAAACCTAAAGAAAACTTAAAAGCACCTCGAACGGTAGCAACTAAAAAGAAATTGAAAGCAAACTTTGAGAGAAATTCTTGATAATTTGTGCTGTTTGTGTGTGTGTGTGTGTAGAGAGGTCCTCTTCTTCTATTGAATGCATGTATTTATAAGGGCTAGCTAGGCAATGGACAATAACTTGGCCCAAAACTCCCTTTAGACTCCTCATCAAGATGGGATTTGAACTTTCTTTAATCCGAGATTCGACCGAATTCTTCCTTGACAACCATGTGATCTTGAGCATTGAGGACCGATCAGAATCATTTCCAAACTTGGACTCTTTGGTTCAACCGGGATGCTTAGACTCCAAGACTTTCCGAATTCTTCCCTTGGGTGAATCTGAGTAGATCTTGGATTTAATTTGTGAAGGAAAGTCCTTAACTTGGATGGAGCCATTTATTGGCTACGAAACTTCCATCAATGAGCCTTAGACTTATCTGGGCTAAATGGGCTCTTGATAAAGTCGACCCAGCCTTAAAATAGGCTGGAATCACTCTTTTACTCTGTAAAATTAATAAATTGGCCCAAATAATAAACAATATAGTTTGGCCTTTACTTACTCAAGTCAGGCCATTTTCATGGTGTACCACTATCAACCAGCCTCTTAAAGGCCTTTCTACCTGCTCACATGTAGACATTTTCACTCGCCTTCGTATAAGTATTTCAATCCGGCCTCATATAGGCATTTTCACCCGGCCTTATAGTTGGGTGAAATATAGTTACCCGAGTTGAGTACAAGGTTTTTAGGTGTGGAAAATGTTAGGCGAATTGAAGAATTGAGAAAATGCAATCCGGGCAAAATAACTAATATTTTGGAGGGTCAAGATAGCTCAGATAGAATTAGAAAAGAGTGGCTGGATGAACTACATAGAACAAGCCCGGATGAAACATGAGTAAAGGGACCGAATAGAATTTGGAGAAAGAGGCAGGACAACTTTTATGGACTTTAGGTAGCCAAGTTTCATATTTCCTTCCAAAGAGGGTAGGTTGGCTTCCATTTCTTATACTCTACCTTCTCCAATCACTTTGCCATCATAAGTGCCAATTTATGGCCCACACACTAGCCCGAAAGGTTCTTCTCAAGTTAGTGAATGAGTTAATGGAGTTAGGCCGGAGCGACCGAAACCAAGCCCAAGCTGGTCCTTTTAAGGTAGAGAGAAAAATGCCCCTAACTTTCATGGCATACCTGAAGTTATTCAAATGATCCTCAGGGTCCTTAGTGCCATCGTACTGGTCGATCTTTGGAGGTTTTGTGTCCCTTGGCACCTCAACTTCCATCAAGCGCTGAATGTATGGAAGGGGGAGTTTCTCGCTGTAGTCAACTTTACTTCATTGACTTCCTTTTCTAGACCTAACCGATCTGATCATGGATGCTCCTGAATTGGTCCTGGATCAAATTACGGACCATAGCGATGACGTCATGGCGGATTGGTTCAAGAGTAAACTTTGCCGAACCTTCCACCTGATTTCCTAGGCGCTCGGTCATAGGTATACAAGATCCTGACCTCTCGGTGGTTGGCCTTCTTTCAGACATTCACAATGTGGGCCCTATCCTCTCTCGGATGGGCTGATGGCCAGGAGTGGGTTGGTTAGAAGATGAACCCAAGGATTGATCCTTGTGATTAGAACTAGAGGATTTAGGAAAGAGGTACAGACCTCGCCATGGTCGGGTGGCGATGGCATCTCACGCCTCGACCTAAATTTTGAATTTTGCTGATCATTTAGTGTAGACTCTGATCAGTATGAGGAATGACAGAGGTTCCTAGCATACTCCGCTTCTTTATGTCTAAGGGTACAACAGGAATTGAGGAAATTCATCTGCTCTTCTAGTGGCATGTCAAGAAAGCCTGGAAATGTGCAATTGTCATCCTGTAGAATTGGATGAGCTAAAATGTCCGCTGGAGTGATTCTGCATAGCTATGGTGCAGGATTGACCTTATGATTGGCCTGGTCCATATTCGAGTGTAACTCAAAATGACCACTAACTTCAAGCTGTGACCTATGACATTGTAGCTCGGCCTTTTGTTCGGCCTGCCTCTACATGAGTTCGACATTTTCATTTAAAAGTTCGTTTTCAACCGTTAAGGGCTCATTTGGCAGTGCTTTTAGAATTGCCAAAGGCGCTTTCTGATTAGTAAAAGCGCTTTTCGTAGCGTTTGGCAGAAAAATATATATAAGTGTTTCTGGATTATAAAAGTGTTTTTTAAGGGGTTTTTTTAGAAGCACTTGACAGGTACTTTCATTAAGAAGCACTTCAAGCGCTTTTGTATGGATCACTAAGAATTTTTATGCAAATTTGTATGTGTTTCTTTGTAGAACTGCTTCTAGCAAAAGCGCTACTAAATAAAAGTACTTCTAAGAAGCAGTGCCAAAAAAACCCTAAATGTCTTTGGGCTTCCTTTAATAATTTGTTGGTTGGCTTAGCTTTGGCAGAGCTCGAGGACTTGGATTTTTTTCCTTTGTTGGGGGTTTGAGGTCCTATAGCATGGGTGTCTTTAGATCCCTCAAACTGGGAAGGAGTGTGCTGACTTTCTTCACTCAATTTCAGAGAAATAGATGACAGACGAAGAAGATAGGGAAAGATTTAACAAGAACACTAACGAACACAATGGCTAAAACATAAGTTTCTCACAGATGGCTCCAATGTGTTGATACCAAAAATCGTAAATCCTTGGTCAACTTTAAAGAGATAATATGGAGGATGAGAATGATCTGGTTATAATGAATAACTTAACACCTTCTCTTGAGACTTAAGCAACTTGCTAAGAATAATTAGAAAATATGAACTAACACCAATGGGTGTTAGCCAAACACTTTTTGATGCTTAAGTTAGAAGTGAGGAAAAAGATGTATCTTAAGAAGAAAAAGAGAATGATCAAGGGTAAATAAGTAGTGGAGTCCAAAGAGAGATTTTTGGAGAAGGATATTCTTTGAGTGTATGTTTTTGTGGCTACTCAGTTGAGAACCCCTGTATGAAGGAGAAATGGTTCTATTTATAGGCAAAGTAAAGGTTATCTTCATGCGAATGAACGGACGTGATGAAGCCATGTCAACTTGTAGGAATGGTACCATGCCCACCTAACAGGTCATATTTGGGGAAGGGGTTTTCAACACCAAAAATTTATCTCACGAACACATGTCAACTAGTGCCACGTGTCAGTGAGTGTGCAAGCGTTCCCCCACTAGAGAATGGAATAAAACAGGAGGATTGTCTGGCCTGCGCTACCGGCCGAAGCAAGATCAAGCGATTGTAGACTACAGAGAATACTCATTCCTCTTAGTCGTGGTTTGTCTATTGCCTAAGCGATATATGACTTTACTAATGTTGTGTTTATGACTAACTGTTTGGGTTATCTAGACTAAACTTTGAACAAAATGAGCGAAATGTAAAGGACTTGACTGGAAAGAAGCAAAAATGGCCTTAACCATTAGAACAACTGTTATTGCCCATTTTGTTGCTCATGTTTCATTACTGAGCTTTTAACAAAAAGAAGTAATAACTGGAGATTTTTAACCTTTTCACTTAAATGCTCAACCAATAAGGCTCACTTGGGGACAATACTAGCATGAGTATTTAAAGATCAAATGATTGCAGAGATAAATAACAACACTAAATAAAGATGGAAAACATAAATGATATCGCATTCATTACTATTTAAACCGGATCTATAAGTTTAGTAAGGAATACAACTATAAACGTAGAAATAGACAACAATAAACTTTTCTTAAACAAAGGGGAAATATATTTTATCAAGTGAAGGAAAGACAAAAAAACAAAGATGACTTGATTCAAAGAAAAATCAGAGACTATTTGTCAGTTTGGAGATTTGGGTTTTTGTGGGGTTTTTGATAATTCCTTTTCTCTTCCTATAGCTTCCCTTTTATAACCAAATATTTTCCTCTAAGTCTTGGTAGCCAAGTGTATGGCTATGAATGATTTGCTTTTGAGATATTTTGAGTAGTGGGATAGCTGTCCAAAAAGACAAAGATGATGGGATGAGCTAAAATAAGAAAAAGATGACGTATAGGTCACCTTTTTGGGTTGTAAGATGCTCAGTCAAGAGGATGTAATATGACGAGTCAAGATGATTGGATTAATACTTTTGGGCTTTCTAGAAGTGTTGAATTTAACAAAGCCCCACAACAAGCTATCTTTGTCCATGGCTGTGAGCTTGTGACCCATTTCCTTTAATTAGCTTACATATATTCAAGTGTGTTATAATAAGTGGGCCATAGAGGGTCCCAACAGGGGGGCTGCGGGTTATTTAGGGAAGGAGGAGGTTGTTTTAATTTTAAGAACAAGAAATAAGAAAAGAAAAAAGAAAATGTTTTGAAAATTAGTTAGAAATCTCCGATTTTTATTAGGGTGGAAAATAAGGGGAAGTAGGGATAAATCACCCCACCCCCCTGCGCGCGGAGGGGGGGTTGTGAGGGTGTGGGGGGAAGGAGGAGGTTCGGGGTGGCACTGCGAGTTGGTTGGAGAAAGAAGTATGTTCTATATTTCTTTTTTATTATTTTGTTTTTGTTTTGGATTTTTGTTTTTAAGTTTGTCTTTAAAAAATGTTTTAATTATTTTATTATTTTTTAAACTTATGTGATATTATTAATCCATGTGACTGATTTTTAAAAGTTGAGTGAATGTCATAGCAACATTCATATAAACAGTTAACGACTTTTTTAACAAACACACTAACAAAAGTATGAAATTGTCAAAGTGAAATTGCCACAAAAGTGAAATTGGCATTGAAATTACACTTTTTTGAAATTGGGATACCAATTGGAAAAAAGTGGTATACTTGTACTAAAATGAAGTTTACAAAAAAATAATAATAATAAATAAAGAGTAATAGTTCAGGTGAAGCCCTAAATAACAAATGAATAAAGCGTGGTTGATCGGTCTCTCTCGTGTGTGTATATATATGCATACAAATAAGAAAGAGAAGGCAACGATGGAGAGAGAGCGATGAGAAAATAAAGAAATGGAGGGAGAAGAAGCAGCTGCAGCTCCAATGGAATCTACACAAAGACAGCGTTCTATCAAAACCAACCCTGTCTTCAATAACTATCAGAGCTGGAAACACAAGGTCTCTCACTCACAAATCACAATCCACACAATTGTTCACAAAAACAAACAAAACGAAGTTCCAAGTTTGTAATTTATAATATCCATCGGTCAATTTTATTGTTTGTCTACCCACTCGATTGTACGTGACGAATTGACGAGTAAAATGTAATTGCTGTCTGTATGTTTTGTAGCTCAGAGAGAACTGTTATAAAAGGGTAAGAGAAGACAGGACGCGCTTGCTTTGGAAGATGAGGATGGTGCCGACTCCACAATTTCTCAATCACATTCCGAATGTACTCCAAACTCTCCGCCTCACTCTTGTTTTTCTGTGCATATTTTGTTTCCAGGAATTGATATATCTTGGTTATCTATTATGTGGAACTAGTTTATTCATCCACTGGCCTATTGTTCTTTTTCATGGTTATCTGTTTGCAGGATTTGGTCAAATCTGCTTTCCAGGACATAGTTTCTGCTGAATTGGAAAAAATTAAGGAATCATCATTGAATGACAATATAAGGGTTTCAACTTCTGTCCCTGAAGCCAATGATTTGTTATGGGAGTATGATGGTCTTAGAAATGCATATCAAGGTGATTGTGAAGAGATATTGTTAGAAATGCAAAGGATATTTTATGAAGATCAGAGTAGGGAACCAACTAGAAAAGGTGAAGCATGGGTTCTCTTTTGCAAATGAAATTAAGTTTGTTAGAGGCTCAATTCCTGCAGCAAAAAGTCTCCTAACTATCAAGGGACTATAAGATGAATTTTATTATTGCCCAAAAAAGGATAATCATTATAATGCAAAATGAAGTACCAGCACAAAGTAAGTATAAGTTGGATTTAATTTGTGTTACTCAACTGCAATCACAATTTGTCCACTCATCCACCATTTTATTTTCCTAATTTATCTATTTTGTTTTCAAGCTGTTTTACATTTGGCTTCATTGACTCCACATATGTGTGAGGTTTCTAGGAATTGTTCTTTTCTCCTTGTCATTCAAGAAAATACCATTTAGATTTTTTTTGTAACACTAATATGATCGTCAAACTTAATTTTGTGGAGTAATTTAGTCATCCTTCTCCCTCCCCACCCCTGTTGTTCATTTTCTTTCTCTGTATCTGCCTTGGCAGTTTTTATTGGTCATTTCATCATTTTAAGCATAGATGTTGACTCTAGCTCTTTGCAGAAACAGAAAGCCGTATTGAGACATGGGAAGATGAAGAGGATGAGTATTTGGCCCAGGCAGTTTATGAGCATATGCAACTGAGCGATAAACAGGTATAACAACAAAAGTTATGATTATTCAATGAATATATCCCCATGCATCAATTTATATGAGTATTTATGCAATTCAAACATTTTATTATATGCGTAATTATATATTTGTTGAATAAATATGTGATAATTAAATATATTAAATATTACCCAACATACAAAATTTGTATGGGAAACTGTATCCAAGAAAATTTATTGTTGACATCTCTGAGTATCGTTGCATCATTGATTAACTCCAATATTATTATTACTATTCTAAATCCAATTATATGTTGTAATGAACTTTGACCCCTACCATGGAAGGATAGCACTCACTGGAGTGGATGGTAGGAGCAACAAAGTGTTAAGTTGATCATCCAATTTGTGGAAGATGAAAGAACTCATTTGAGTCTAGCACTGAGGGAGGGTTCAGTAAGGCCATCTTAGATGCATTCGATACATATTATATATTTTTTTTGAGGCAGTAGCACTTTTTAGAGCCAGTTTAGAAAATAGTGAACTTGAAAGCATTGATGCAGTGAAAGTCTTTGCCATGGGTGTAGGCTTCCCTTCTGATGTATGATGTGGGAACTTGTATTGAGAAGCTTCAATTTGAGGCCCAGGCTCTGTGGGATTCAATTTCATCCTGCTTTAGGAGAAAGTTTTCACTCGTCAAGTTGGGTAAAACTTTACTTACAGAGTGTGGCAGGATTACATTGCTTAACATTATTCTCTCTTAATCTTATCACCAGTTCATGCCCTTTCTATTTCCAGCCAAATGACAACAGAAGCTATAGATTGGATCTTTATGGGGTACTTTTGGAGGGGTATGTGAGTAATAGGTGCACTCCTGATGCAGCGTGGGGAGTAAACAAAGCTTACTACTCAGAAAATAACTTAGAAACTGAAGAACTGAGAGTCCACTATCTCCAAGTGCAAGGAGAGACCTGAAAACCCAATAACACCTTGATCTAGCACTACCATGCGGTTAGAAATCTAGAAATAACAAGGAAACAAACTCAACTTTTGATATAATTTCATTTCAAATTCCCGCATCCTAACCCCAACTTACATAAGTTTAAATAGAGATCTCAAATCCCAAAATAATAAAAACCCATACATGAACCACAACTGAGTTCAAAGAACCCATTAATTCTCCTGGTTAATACCTTCAGCACATGCAGATTAACATTAAAAAAATTCAATTAATCTACACTTTAAAACAATTAATGCTTCCTATCCCAATGATACATGATCCATGATCCATGACAGCTTCAGCAGCCGGCCCTGCATCAACTCCGTTAGGATAGTAGTTAGGAGTTAGGAAACTTGAATCTTGTAAACAGGCTGTCTTGGGTAAATTGAGTTTGGAGTCAAGGGGAGAAATGAATAAAGACTAGCTTGGAAGTCTTTATCTTATGTGATGGTAGGATCACAGTTTCTAAGAAATTAAGATTATGCTCTCCGAATCTTCTCGCCAGTTCATGTCTCTGTTCACTGTCCCTATTTTCTGGCCAAGTGAAAACAGAACAATCTTCATGGATCTATGGGGTAGTAATTGTAGGGGCGTTCAAGTAATAGGTGTGCTCCAGATGTAATCTTTATGAGATGGTAGGATCACATTACTTAAGGTTATACTCCTGTAATCTTCTCACTAGTTCATGGATGGTTCACGGTTCGTATTTCTGGCCAAGTGATAACAGAATCTCCAGATGAGAACTTTATGGGGTAGTGGGGCATTTGAGTATAGGTGTGCTTCTTGTTGAACTATCTATGTCACACCTCAGATTCAGGATAAAATACTCCTTTATCCTTTCATTGAATTGAGGGTGTGATAGGTTGGTATTAAAGCCTAAGCCAGTCAGAAGTGTGCGGACTCACACCACATGAAGACATTTGTCCTAAAGAAGGCGGATTGTGAGACCAAGATCCCTTGACCAAGATAGCCTAGATTACCTGAGGCAGGTATGGCCAAGGCGGTTGTGATGATTGGAAGATAGAGTCGGGTGAAAACAAAATCCTTAGCATCTCCAAAAGTCACAAGCCTTTTAAACTGCAAGGACTCTACATCTGACTGTGGATGTGGCTCATGACCAGTTAGGAGTAACTTGGGTCATATAATTCGGTTGTCTTGTGGAAATGGAGTTTGGAGTTCACAGGGGAATTGAATAGAAGACTCCCACTTCCACTTTTTTGGTATTAGCTAGATAGTTTGAAGTCTTCCTTTAGGTTTTGTAATATCCCTGACAGAAACAGTACATACTGTGCTCACTGTCTTTGGAAGTGTTTATGCCACCATCATGAGTGGCTTCTCCCATTTCCAATTTTTCATATTATCTTTATTTTCTGCAAACAGTGGTGCTTGCTAGCTCTTTTAGGGGCTTATGTTGTACACTTCCTCTCCATGTTGTTTTCCTTTGATGTTTTACTAAGCCTAAGCTGTTCACTTAGGCCCCGTTCGGTGTCCAAGATTGAACGGGATATGGTAACTAACCACATTCAATGTGTATTGAAGGAAGAAGATGGAGGATGTCTTCTAATTTGAAGAAAGAAGGATGGATTAGTCATAAGGGGTTGATATTTAAACTAATCCCCATTAATCCCACCATTTTGGTTGGGTTTGGCGGGATAAGTATTAGACATCAGTCTCTTATGATTAGTCCATCTTCTTCCTTCAAGTTAGGAGCTTAGCCTTTGAATACACATGAATCTAGTCATTTATATCCAATCCAATCCAATCCTAACCATCAAACGAGGCCTTAGAGAAAAAGGAATATTGTCTAACTTTTTTTCAAGGAAAAAAAAAAAGAAAAAGAAAAATTGTGCGCAGCCAGAAATTAGATTCTGCCAGGGGGATTAATTGACAAACTATGTCAGAAGGTGAAGGTTGAATGATCTGACTATTGAATAGGACCTAAGTAAAGCCTTAAGACACAGTTAGTTGAGAACTAAAATACTTTTGTTATTTTTTAGTCCTGCAGTTGCTTTTTTTCTTGCTATTTGAGCAATAGCTGTATGTAATGTTAAATTACAGCAGCAGCAGACAACTCTGCTTTTATCCCTAAACCGGTCCTATTAATTTGTGAGCACCCCAATACATTTTAACTATATCTTTTTACACTTGCAGTCTCTTAGCTCCAAAATTTTAAGTTTGTCTTCTGTTAACTTGCTTCCCATTCTATTATAGCATATATAAATTATTGACATCATGCTGTATATTTTGTGTCCATAAGAGTAAGAGGCTTATATAACGTTTTTGTTATTTTCAATGCCTTCATCATCTTTGATAGTAATTAGATTTTGACCTTGACGCTAGCTGCAGAAGGAGGAAGTTTGGTGCCCCATCTGTAAGCACGGAGAACTAAAAGAGAATTGTCATCTAATATACTGCACTCTTTGTGAACTTCAGCTCAACAAAGGCAGTGAGGTCTTGCCATCTTCTTTTGATTTTATTAATGCTTATGCTATAAATAATAACATCAAGTCTATCAAAGTTACTTTTGTGAAAGAATATAGCATGTGCTTGGTTTTTAGAAAGAAATATCACATGTGCTATTATATACATACTAATCATAACCCAAAAGTTTTGAACCAGTTTTGACAAGGGCAAGAAATAAATTGTTCTGGTGACTGTGGCTTGAAATATATGGTGTGAGCCAATTTGCGATACATTTTGTTGACTTTCTACCTTGCTATCTAGTAATATAAGAAATCAGCAAGCAAAAGGTCTTTTAAAATTGTCTAAGTGCTGCTCACCTAGCTATCTTGTAAGTTGTAATATAAGAAACTAACAATCAAAAGATCTTAAAATGTCATTTTTGATACACATGGCATTAGTTAGAACAGATGCAGCTGGAATAATCTTTTCAGATGTTGTCTCTATAATTTTGTTCTAACACTCTCCCTTCTTCTTGTTTGCCATGCATCATTTTCACTATTGAGATTGGAGTTTGAAGCACGACTAGATAGGATTGAGATTTATATTATTAAATTAATTCTACCATTAGCAGTTTTGATATGCTGTAATTTATGTAGCTAGCAAAATTACTTTGCATTTTGTCACAATTTAGTATTTGCTGACATTTTTTCTTCTTTATTTTCTTACGTAATTACTATATGGCAAATATGCCTTTCACTGTTCTAGTTTCATTTAATTTTTCTTGTTATATCATCAAAAATGTATTTTTGAAAATGATATTCCAAATGACATTAGTTATTTAGTTTTTCTATTTAAAATTCTTGATCATCTTTTTTTTCCTTAAACTTCAAGTACCAGTATGTTTATTACGTATTATTTGTATTGTTTCCTCTAAAAAAATTATTATTCCCAATTGATCATTCCAGGTTAATTTGGAATTATTGCGGACCAGGCTAGCAGAACTTCATTCAGAGCATTTTGATCGTGGCTGCAGACTGAGGCCCAAGTTTTGCATCGAGACTAAATTCGATATAACTGCATTATACATTCTTTGTTCTGGTTGTAGTACATTCGAGGTTGTAATATAAGTATATTCCTTCCATGTTGTTGATGCTAACTACCATCTTTTTTTATATAATTCTTTATGTAATAGGTATAAATAGATACTAAATTCTAATGCACATCTGGTAGCGGCATGTATATTATGGCACTGAAGATATATAACATTCTTTGTTTTTNGTACACTATGGCACTGAAGATATATAACATTCTTTTTTTTTTTTATGTCAGAGAAGCTAACATTCCAGAATGACAAATCTTCTACTATTGAGAGAAGTTGACTCATGGTTGGTCATAATTTTGTAGAGGCTCTACAAAAGATCTAAGTTATTCCAACTACCTTTAATTATTAAATTGTTGATCACTCTTGGATCTTTGGATAATAGTTTACCGAAATTTTTGTGTTATTTCGATAAGCTATTGTCGAATGGTCCAAGAGTGGTCAATTCATCAATAAAGTGTGGTTCAAATAACCTAGACCACTACAACATTATGAACAAAATAAGTAGTTGAATTGATTTGTCGCACGCTGCTCTATCACCCCTTTTCTTTAAATCTTGTTAGTAATGGTAAATATCAAAACTATTACCATTTTACCAGTCAATCCTGCAGGACAACGCCAAGCATTGAAGCAACAAAGGACTTACTTGACTGGGAAAAAAGGAAAAGGAAATAGGCTTTGACTTGCATTGCATATAAATATGGAAAATTGAATGGTTTGCACAGACCGTTTGATGCCTATGTCATGTACAAGAATCTTCCAAGACACAACAAAACAGCAATTATAGATGTGCATATGTTGCAACATTTAAACTCCACAAAAATGTAAAAAGGAAAATCTGGATGGGTATGGTTAGAGAGACCGTATTGTTCAAACTTCCCTGCCCTTCCATTTGTTCACTAATTTCGACCATTTTCATCAATTGCCTTGCAGAAAATAGAGACAAATCAACACTGCAATAATATATAATACCATGGCTGAGCTTCTTCAGAAAGTTATTGTCATCAAGTAACGGCAAGAGAGCACTGCATAATTCTACGGTACTTTGCTAGAGACGGAACACTTTCTCAGAGTTCATGGTACTTTGCTTCCATCAGACATAACAAACTTATCCACTATGTAATTCTCTGTATTTCCTTGTTTTGCATAATCTAATATTTTAACTTTCAGCTTGCAAGTATAACTCCAGAAATTTTTATACAGATTTCACTTTCCTAAATAAGATAATGGTTACACAGGAATGCAAGCAAAGAAAAGTCTCTAAAATCTAAATGAAAAGGTATGCATTGAGAGCATATACAATACATTGGCATGGCTAAATGCTAAGCTAAAAGCCATATATATTGAAACTTGCAGCATTAAAAAACTGTCTGGCAGTCGGCAAAAATCAAGCTAACTCCATGCCATTCGTTTGGCATGGTAAGCAATTTCAAAACTATAACAAAAACCACATATACATAAACATATGAGCTGCCAAACAAGAAAAACTGATTAGTCAAGAGTGGCTAACCAGCGTAGATTACTAGCTTTGAAATGAAACGTGTGCTTCTGATCCATGAGTGGTATTAGTGTTGGGCCAATGAAGAAAGATGTAACCTTCAAGTGAGGGAGGTAGATATGTCTGTGTAGCAGAGGGATTGTCGGGAGGGTAAATATAACCTTTCCCATACCCTACTTCCTTGGTTAGCTTAGTAGGCGCATTCCTGAGATGAAGAGGCACTCCCTCATTCTGTCCAACTGAGTCCCTCACCACTTTTTGTGCAGCCTCTATTGCTCTATAAACAGCAACAGATTTAGGAGCCAGAGCCAAGTAAGCTACACACTGTGCTAGAATGACATTGCACTCAGGCATTCCCAGAAAATGGCAAGCTTGGTAACAAGCAACAGCCTGGTTAAGTGCCAACGGGTCCGCCAACCCAACATCTTCGCTGGCAAACCTTATGAGTCGACGGGCAATATAGAGAGGCTCTTGGCCTCCTTCTAACATCCTTGCCAACCAATAAATGGCCGCATTCGCATCACTTCCTCTCAAGGACTTGTGAAGTGCACTAATGAGATTATAGTGCTCTTCCCCTGCTCTGTCAGAAGCGACATGTTTGCATTGCAATGCCTCTTTGGCATCCTCTAAAGTAACTGACATAGACCCAGAGGGCACTCGGGCAGCTGCTGTTGTAGCAGAAATTTCCAAGGCATTGAGTGCCACCCGCGCGTCGCCATCGCAATTCGTAGAGATGAAATGAATGGCTTCCTCACAGACATGTACCGGCATCCCCACACTCCGAGCCAACCCTTTATCAGAATCATCGGCTGCCCGCTTGAGAAGGGCCTCAACAGCTTGGGGTGTCAAGGGGTGAAGAAGAAGAACTCGGCATCGAGACAACAGCGGCGTTATCAAATGGAATGAAGGGTTCTCCGTGGTGGCACCCATGAACACTATACTGCCGTCTTCGATTACAGGCAACAAAGAGTCCTGCTGGGATTTGTTAAACCTATGAACCTCATCCAAGAACACCACAGTTTTCTTACCACCATTCTTCTTCTTCTGTCTGGCCTCGTCTACAGCATCTCTCACTTCTTTAACCCCGCAACTCACTGCCGACAGCGAAACAAACCGGTACGACCCAGGCCGGGAACCGGAATTGATAATGGCTTTAGCAATGGAAGTCTTGCCCGAGCCTGGTGGTCCCCAGAACACAAGGGAAGGGAGGCGTTCGCATTCGATTGCCGACCGGAGCAGGGAGTTTGGGGAAAGTAGGTGATCTTGGCCCACGACGTCGTTTAAGGTGCTAGGGCGCATACGCTCCGACAAGGGCTTATCGGTGGTGGGGTTTTTGGGATTCGCCGGGATTAGTAGTTTGACACGCTTGGAGGGTGGAGTAGGGGTGGATTCCTGTGTATCTTCTTCTTGGGCGTCGGGGTTGGCACGCTTGGAGAGTGAAGTAGGGGTGGATTCCTCTGCATCTTCGGGCTTGGATTGGAAGGAGAAGAAGCGATCGAGCTTGGGCTGGGAAGGCCGACCAGATGAGATTGGGTTTGGACTGGAAGAAGTAGTAGTGGTTGATGTTTTGCGGTTCAGAATCCATTCGGTCGCCTCCACAATGGACTCGCCGCCTGTGGCAGCCAGGGCTTGTTCTGCCAATTCGCTGGGGAATCCCATGCTCAGCAGCTGCTCCATTTCCAACTCTCCGTTTTCTCATACTTCTTTCTTTCGCTTCAAATTAGGGTCAATTTCAACGATGCCTGCGCTTTCTACTGTGACTTGGGGATAAGAAGTTAAATTTTATGTACAAATTTTCGATCAAAGTTTCAATAGAAATTCGGAGAAATTTTAAATTTCGACAAAAATTAAATGAAAATTATTATTAAAATATAAAAATTTGAGATATTGATTGATAAGTTCATTTGGCACTTATGTAGTTCATTAAGCCTAAATACGGAAAGACATATTCTTGCCGGACCACTTTAAAACAAGCAGGTGTTACTATAGTACACTACAAGCTTTTTTTTTACAAAACAATTTTTTTTTATTTAAAGAATTGTTACTATTAGACAATAACAGTCACTTTATTGTTACTATTGGGCAGTAATAATCACCTAATTGTTGCTGTCAAATAGTAACAATAAGGTGATTATCAGTATTGTTACTATTGGGCAGTAATAATCACTTTATTGTTAAACAGTAACAATAAGGTGATTGTCAGTATTATTACTACCTTATTGTTACTATTAAGCAGTAACAATTACTTAATTGTTATAGTAACAATCTTATTATTGTTACTATTGGACAGTAACACCTTATTGTTACTATAGGGAAATGAAAATAATATAGATTTGTTTGTAAACATTCTAATTCTTTTCCCTTTTTAAATGCAACCTAGGAAGTATCTGAATACTATATATTTTATTATTAGCAAATTAAAATTACATTGATCATGTAATTGAATTTATACACATCTGATCTAAACTTTTGCAAACATTATTGTCACAAATTTACAAACATATTAAGACAAAATAGCTTATTTAGAAGCAATATTGCAGCAGGACCAGATGCATAATCAACAAAATAGCTTATAATGCTCCCAACCCGCATAGTGATCAAACATAGCAGACACAAAGGGATGGGGTTGGCTTAAAGAGTAATACAAGAAAAAGTTGAAAGGAAAGTAGTTTTAGTACTAATGGACATGAGCCAAACAAGAAAAAGACAAATATTAATCAAATTCCAATGAATTCTTTTCAAAGATTTGTCAGTTCCTCACAAAAAGAAAGCCTTTCCCCAAAATAAGTTTGTTTTTGGGTAGCTAGCTCAAAGTTTCTCCCTTGAAATTAAATTTTCTTCCAATTTAGTTCTAACTTCACCACTCTCTTCTCTCACCTACTTCCTCTCTCTTCAAACATATATGATTTCTTTATTCTTGCCAATGAGGAAAAATAAAAATAAAAGTAGTGGGTTAAAGTACAAAGTCACAATACCAATCAGGATACAAATCTGCAAGTATGTTGGAGAGCAAATCTCCCGAATAGCCTTCTCTCAGAAGAAGCTCATGTTAGAAAGCAAGCATGTGCAAGAACCAATTAGGATACAAATCTGGTGATGGTGATTCCACACCGGGCTCAAAAGTGATTTGGCCTATAGAAGTGAGGATCTGGAAGAGAGGGTGTAAGGCACTTCACTCACCTCAGTGATTTGGCCTCTCTGTAATTGATTCACTGCTTCAAGGCATTCGAGCTGGCTTGGCATTTGAATATGAGAACTCAGATACTGACAGAGATAAGGAAAGAGAAGGAGAAAGAGAAAGGGAAAATGAGTGGTTGGGAAACGGAGAGATAATAGTGCATAGACATAAAATTAAAAGGTGGACCGGGTAGAATAAAAGTTGGGCCGAAAAAACAACAACTGGACCTGTTGAAAAATCCAATAAAAATGTGGAGTTTAAAAGGAAAAAGAAGTCCAAAATAGAGGTATTGGTAATTATCTGTAAAAATTTTGAATAAAACTTTATCATATATTTATTTAACATATTATTTACTATAGAAAATTACAAATAAATCAATAAAACATTTCTAAATTACAAATAGATCAATGCATAATTTCATATCCTATAATAGTCAATG
>QANT01004098.1:0-19311 GCA_003254885.1 Purshia tridentata | reverse complement strand
GTCTCACTTTATTATTTTATAATTGATTTATTTAATTTACTTTTATAAATTTTTTTCGTATTTCACATAATTTAAAACCGTCAAGTGCATATATTTTACCTTAAATTGCTTATGTGGCATTTACATGATAGAGAAATTGACAATAAAATTGATGAATTTTACATTTTCAAGTTATATGAAACATGAAAAAAATTAAGAAAATAAATTTTATAAAAATAAAATGAGATAAAATTATAGTTTCATCAAATTGTAAATATGCAAATAAGTCAAATTTGTACATAACGTTTTATAAATTTTATGTGTGTATATTCCATCACATGACAATAGACATATACAACCGTCCTACACAAGTTTTTCTCAATAATATCGTACAATTGTCGTACTATACACGTGGACGATGGTTCCACTAACTTTTTTAATAAAATCTCAAATATACGGTAAAAAGAAAATTAAGAATAATATTGTCGTACTATACACGTGGACGATGGTTCCACTCTCAAATATACGGTAAAAAGAAAATTAAGAATAAGAAAAAAAGTAGTAATTGTGTACGGTTGATTGTAGCTTGTAGGTGGGCCCTGAACTTGGTCCGGTTACTATCAGGTGGGTCCCAAACTGTCCCCTTCCAACCCATTTGCCGGTTGGGTTAGCCCCACGACTGTAGCTATAGGCTATAGCCCCAATACCGCGTGAGATTTGGTACCTTGTCCTTCTCGTTCTCCTTCCTTGGTCAACAATTTTGGTTAAACTTTTAATTTTAAATGGTTTATTGATATTCTCGTTGTTTTCTTCCCACCAGTTTTTGTTTGCTGCTTGTTTGTTTTTCCACTCATTCATATACTTAACTAAGAAATGTTTGCTTGATTAGAATTAAGAAAATTTGTATGTACCCATAGCTAATAAGCTTAATTTTTAGTGTGATTGGTCGCATGTAATAAATGCCCTTTTTATTATTATTTATAATTCTATCTCCAAATGAGATTAATGTGGAATAATTAGTGTGATTGGTCGCATGTAATAAATGCCCTTTTTTTATTATTTATAATTCTATCTCCAAATGAGATTAATGTGGAATAATGACCACAATTAATAATTAACAATTACATATATTTAAAATACAAAAATATTTTACTTCAACTATTTAAAACTCAAGTACTAGTATTAGATTTAATCATACTAAAAGTATGAGCTATAAAGTATGAAGTATCAACCTTTTTTTTTNTATAAAGTATGAAGTATAAACCTTTTTTTTTTTTTTTGCAAATTCTTATTTGGTTTAGTGGATCAACATTCAGTCTATTTTTGTTAAGAAAAGTACTAATAGTAAGTATTAAGCATAAAGTTATTATGTAATTTTCTATAAAAAGTGTGTTATAAAACATTTGTGCATATTATTTTGTGTATGACGAATGTATGCCAAATTATACAGAAATATTACTCAATTAAATCCCACTTAAGCCATAAATAAATGGAATAAAACTTGTCACTTTTGTGTTAGCTTGGAGAGCCTTGGACTACTCTGCATACTGGTCAACCTTTTCCTCTCTATTTTCTTTGTATGACTATGAGTGATATGACTAGTGATGCTATCAAGCCATCAAGGTTCTATTTCTATTTTTATTTTATAATTTCATAAATTTTATTTAATTTTTGTCAACCATCTACTTGGATTGTTTCCTTCGTGGCCTATGGATTTGGGTTGTCAGACTCAAAACTCTCTCTTTGTGCCTCTTTTGTGGTTTATGGAGTTTCATAGAAGCGTGGAATGGACCTATTTTTCTTTCAAAAGAGAAAAAAAAAAGTCCAACCATTTACTTGTCTATGAGTCTGTGACTATAATAAGCAATAACGTTGTCAAGTATTTTTCAACCATCAACCATGAATCTGCCTCAGCAGATAGTAACCCTTCAAATTTCAAATCTAGTAGTTAGTAATCCACAAGTTGCAGAATTTTAGTTGGGCATTTGTTGAAATATATATATATATATATGGAAGCTGTTGACAGATGGACAAAGATTAAAATACAGAGACTACTCAGACTATAGAAGATCTAAACATATTCTTTTTACGTACCTAATCAACTCTATCCAATAAGGATAGCTTGTAATCTAAGTAATTTATTTGGGTCAGGTCTTACTGGACAACTATGATTGACCCTGTTTAATTAAGCCTTTAATTAATTAGTATATTCAAATTCAATTACAATCTGATTTTAAACCGTATGATCATACTGCGGCTTAAAAAGGACCCATTTGGGTATTCATCAAATGGCTGTTAAAAAGGACCCAATGAGTTTACCTAATGCTTAAAATTCGAGAGTTAAATATAAAAGGTATTTTGATGTTATTTTATGTATTACTTCTCTAATAGAGTTGGGAATACAAATGGGTCTCGTCTCAATTAGGTTTTTATAGGTTTGCACAACTCCAAAGCCCATTCCGGTTGCCCATTCCTGTCCTTGATAGTTGATGGACTGCAATCTGCATCACTGGAGGAAGCTAGAAGAAAGACTCACTTTGGGCTTAGAGTTGCTTTAGTCCACCAGACTTGTGCAGCTAAGAGACCCCACTTAAAAATAAAAATAAAAAACAATTATTGGGGAAGAAGACATTAATTTCAGAGGTACAAACCTAATAACCGGCCTATATGTTTGAGTGTGGTCCAAACACTTTTCAGCCCATTAATGATTCTATCATATGATTTTCTATTATTTTGATGGGATGCTCAATATAATTTATGAGATTTCAGAGACAATTTTGTTTTTGTATGTAATTTGTGGGCTAAATTTTGAGTACTTTTACTAACTAATGTAACATTTTCATTGTTATAAACTTATAATAAATATTATAATCATTGGAAATAGTATTTCTTTCATATAAAATCAATTACAACCCCCAACTAAAAAAATAAAAAATCAATTACAGCCCAAAACAACAAAGAACAATACTATAGATATATAATTGTATTGTCATGATAATTCAGTAAGTTATCACGACAATACTTCTTTGTTGATTCAAACTAGGGACTACAATCCATGCTTTGTGTCCCTGCTATCATATTTTCTTTGCCTAAAAATTTTCAAATCAAATTTTATACCCATTACTGAAATGATCTGTCTCCTCTGTAAAATTTAGTCTACCCTTGGAACACTCTATTAGTAATTAAGAACATAATATATTTTCTTTGGGTGTCTTCTTTTCTTTGTACCAAACATACATAATATCCTAACACAAGCTTCAAGAAATAATTGGCCAAGCTGCATATATGGAACTTATATTAATGATACTTTTGCAACTCAACTCCTTGACAATACTTGTTTATGCTAAAAAAGATAAAAATCATGATGGATGATACTACATAAATATGGTAAATATTGTGCTCCATCAATCATTGAACTTTGAATACAATGAATTAATGAACCTCGAAACTTTAGTTTACATAAACACAACCTAGATTAATGAAAATGGTACAAACTTCTAGTGAGCTCTTACAAAGAAAATACTTAATTCTGGCCCTGCAGCACCGTCTGGATTAATCATGTACAAAGATTCAGAGTCTTTTGATCCCACTACCCTCTCAAACCTTGCCCTTATGTAAGTCAATTCCCCATCTGCTGCATATTCCTTCTCAGATGGGCTTGGAAGCACCCCAGCACCCATTGAAACCCCTCTCAAGGTCTGCATGACATGAAGCTCATCCTCTGACATTTGCTTCCTCCTAATGGAGTACCCAATTTTTCTGCCATTACAATACACAGCCCAAACAAACTCCTCCAATACTTTCTTCTTGGGTGTCTTTGTCTCACTCTCCAGAGCAATTCTGACGATATCTGATGCCATTTCCTTGTGAAAAAAACTGCTCTGAATTGGCAGCTCTATTACAAAGATTGGCATGCAGTGGGGGTCTTCTTGTATTGCTAGGCTCACTCTGCCTTTGCGGTAGCCAAAAATGGTGCCTGTTGTGGCATTGTCTTTTAGTAAAGGCTTTCTAGGCCTGCCTAACAGAGCAACCATTTTGCAGCCTGATGTCAACATGGGGAAGAGTTTGAACATCTTGAGGAGGCCTCCTCCCGATGATGATGACTTTGATCGCTTTTCTCTGGGAGTATGAGTATTCCGGATCAAAGAAAATAGGGCTGAGTTTTCCATGTGGAAGAAGGGGCTTGAGTGCACAGATGGCATTGTTGGCTTCTGTTTCAGTATCAAATTCAAGGAGTACTAGTCAACTCGAAGTCTGGAAGGGTATGTTGGATAGGAGTGTTTGGATGTCTACGCTAATATAACATATATATAGAGGGGAAGGTTGGGGAGTGGTACTCGCTACCCATGTTGGGAGCCACATCTTTCATTTTTCAGCCTCCAAGTGTGTTTAAGACTTTAAGTGTCTAATTTTATCTCAGAAAACTTTTGTGTAACATAAAGAAATTTCACTCTCAATATACTCAATGTAAAACGATCATAAATTTGATATGTGTTTAACAACCACTAGTTCCAAAAGTTCTATTCTACATGTAGAGAGACACCTTGCAAACCAACAAAGAAGTGGGGAATGAAAATCAAACTCATAATCTCTTGCAAATAAAGATTTAATACTAAATTAAACAATTAATAGTCTCAAAAGTTAAGCGGTCACATAATGAGCCACCAATACATATCAACAGGGAACAGTGATATCGGATCCACGTAATTTCTAACAAGCTCCTAAAGGGAAGAAAGAAAAGAGTTAGGAACTAGTTTAGTTGGTCAGTTGGATGTGTCGTGTACTTGGAATCTTTGATGTGGGAAAGGGATTTGAGACCCTTCAAGTTGTTTAGGAGAGAAAGGAAATTAATGGGACTAAAGATTGATGTGACAAAGTTTAGTGATGAAAAGAGATTGGGGTTGAATGTGATAAGATAAGGGAGGCCGGACCACACAGAGTGTGGGGAAGGAAGAAAAAAAACTCAAAAAGCATGTAAAAAAGGACTGTGGCAATGTTGGTTTGGCATGTGCCTCTCTGATCATCACATTGGGCATCAATATCACTCGCTTTATGCTTTTCTCAAACCCCATTCTAAATGCTCAATAATTATTGAGGTGCAGCTCATATTTCCCCAAATATTGATCTCCTGTTTATCCATGGAACTTTTCTAGTTTCTGCTTTTGCTATTGTTAGTGACTATCCCTTTCTCTGCCCTCCCTCTTCTATGTCAGAGACCCAGAACCATGGCTTATCAGAAACCCATGTTAGGGAGCAAAAGCTAGTGATGAAATAAGTGGATTATATTACTTGTGCAAAGTGCTTTTTTCAGTTTCATGGTCACCACAGGGTCTGGTTTGTGTTCATCAATGCATGTATGAGATATCGCTTTTGCTCATTTGCAGAGTCAGATATTTCTTCTCAAAACAAAGAAAAAAAAGCAGGAAATTAATGACTCAGTTTTAATTACTAGTAACAAATAAACCCCTTAAAATTAGGGATCCACTACTACATATTTAACAAGAAGGTACAAAGACTCAGAACAGAAGGAGGGTCAGTGTCCAAGATGGGGCTCCTTTGGCTATGATCGATAAAAAAGAAGCAGTACTGTCGGCATCACACTATGAAACATTGAAACCATGATCATTTGACAATATTAAACAGCGTCTGTTGTATTATTATTTTATGGTGCCCGCAATTTTCATATATACAAAAGTTATAGTTTCTTTTAATAATGTTTTTCTGTATATTGCTTGGATTTATATACAGGAAAAAGACCTATATGTGTAGCCGTGTAGCTATATGCTGCTTCTTCTATCTACCACATGTATGGTTGGAGAAAAATCTATGGTCATTTTAAGCATACTTTGGATGCAAGCAAGACTAATAAGTTACCTGCAGCAATGGTGGGCTCCATATATATATATATATGAACTCACCAAAAGGTTTAGTCTGCATTGATGCAACATAAAGCTACAACTAAACATGATCTCACCACTTAGAAAATTGACAATAAACCAATTATATAGGTGATTGATTGATTTGAGGGTCTTCTGGAGCACCGGCCATTTGGTATCGATACATAGGGCACACGTATTAATATGGGATGAAAGTGGAAATAATAAGAGTAATTCTTATTCTACTCCAATCCAGTGTAATCACATTCCTCTTATTTCAGCAATCACACTCCTTGCGGGGACTTGGTATTGATTCACATTTCACCTGAAGTCAAAGCTTCATACCAAAGTTTCTCTCAAACGTTTTTTTGTTGTTGTTACATTTGAGGAAATCGAACCATATACTTTGTCTAATTCTAACTTTTATACCACTCACTATTACCATTTTGGCTAGAGAAAAACTTATATGGAAAACTCTCTGCCACGTTATCATATTGAGTGACAGTAAAGATTAATTAAAACTTGACACTTAGTTCCATCTTTCTCTCTTCTCTAATGTAAAAAAGCCTTCTTTTCTCTCCAATTTCTTTTCCACTCCCATTTTATGTTAGAAAATGAGTCGGTAAAGTAATTCTATGTTATAGGATATTGATTTGGATTATTACTTGATTTCAATAAGAGCACACCCGAAGAAAAGTTTCCTTATTTAGAGATTAGACAAAGTGGAGGACAAGGCATGCACAAACAAGCAAGGGAACGTCTCTCTTAAGTCTTATAGCCCAATAATTTGTCCAATAATTGATGCAAGATGTAGTCAAGTTTCGTTAAATAAGGAATTAACAAAAGAAAAATATTTTTATCTGTTTATATTGCCAATTATAGTTTAAAGGATGTGTATAATCTCTAGAGTGGGCTCAAAACCAAAGATATCTTGGGCCTTAAAAGACTGGAACCATCATGGGACTCATAAGGGGCTGGGCCAGCCAATTACCAGCCATAGTGAAGTCAGAAGCCCACAGATTTAGGCCTTATTGGCCTTCTAACGTTGAGGGCTCACTGTTTCCCGCCCATTCCAAAACGATCCAACGGTGCCCTAAAAAACCGGTTTTTTGTGGGGGCGATCAGATTTCCGAAGTAAACGTTTTTTTGGCTCCAAATAAAATATAGATTTTGGAGAGTCAAATGGCCCTCTCGTCATCCATCGCTACTCTCACTCGCTTCTCTACTTCTTATCCTTCTTCTTCCTTCAATTTCAACCGTATCACTAAACGAATCATCGCCCGAGTCCCAATCAAAACTCACCACCCCCGCACGAAAATGACTTCTTCTTTTTCGGAACCCAAGCAAGAGAGACTCACAGCTCCTTATGGGTCTTGGAAATCGCCCATCACCGCCGACGTCGTCTCCGGCGCCTCCAAGCGACTCGGTGGCACCGCCGTCGACCCCCTCGGCCGCCTCATCTGGCTAGAGTCACGCCCAGCCGAATCAGGGTATTTCTATCGCTCAATCTATCCATGTATACCTTGCAATCCTTGATGTATTGGTTTTGATAGATGATAATTTTGGTGTATAGACGAGCGGTTCTGGTGAGAGAACCGGACAGACCGGAGGATGAACCGGTTGATATTACGCCCAAGGACTATGCGGTTCGGACTCTGGCTCAGGAGTACGGAGGTGGCGCCTTCAGCGTTTCAGGGGATACACTAATTTTCTCCAATTACAAGGATCAACGCCTTTACAAGCAGTCTATAAGTTCCTCTGGTGACATTCTAATTGCTTATTATGCTTCTTGTTCTCAAATTTTAGCAAGCAAACTTGTGTGAATGTATACTTGAAAGCTGTTGTTGACTGATATTTCTGTGGCCATATGGGTGTCGATCAGATTCTTCACCTACACCCCTCACTCCGGATTATGGTGGACCGGTTGTTAGTTATGCTGATGGGGTGTTTGATGTACGGTTTAACCGTTATGTTACTGTAAAGGAAGGTACGTTGTTTAATGGTTAGTTAGTATAGAGCAAGTTCTTCTAGTTTTCATTTCTATATAAGGCATTTATGTTTCAATCCAATTCTCATGTTTGTGTAGATCGTCGAGAAAGCAGCACTAATTCTACCACAACAATTGTAACAGTAGGGCTTGATGGCAAGGACATTCGGGGTAAGAGTTTGTTAAAACCCATGTCTTTCTTCACATTCCAGTGCATAGTATATGTCAACCACTAAAACTATTGTGGTACTTTTACTACTATTTATTGAGGAGTGGTGTTGATGCTTAATATGGTGTCATGTGATATCCAGAACCAGAAATACTAGTAGGTGGAAGTGACTTCTATGCCTTCCCTCGTCTGGATCCCAAAGGTGAACGATTGGCATGGATTGAATGGTGCCATCCTAACATGCCATGGGATAGGGCTCAACTTTGGGTTGGGTATATATCTGAGAATGGGTAAGAAAATTTCTTTTCATTAAGAAATTGCTCATCTTCAGTATTTCCTTTCCAAAAATGTATTAGGTCACCACTTAAGAGCGAAGATACTTTATTGCTTCTTTCATGCAGAGAAGTCCATAAACGAATCTGTGTTTCTGGCTCTGATCCTACAATCAAGGAGTCTCCAACTGAACCCAAGTGGTCTTCTAAAGGTGCTTTTTTGTTATCATGCTAATTAGATAGACTATACTTGATTGACTACATGTATTCGGTACTTCTACTATGGGGGAGAAGTTATATGTGCATCCATTTGGAAAAGGAGAACTCTTATCTTTGGGATGTAATGGTTGGATCAACAATCTTGAATACCCATACAGCATCAATTCAAGATCAGATTTTCATGACTAAATCTTGTTTTTTTTTTATATTCACAATCGAATACCTTAAGTTATCTGCTGTTTCAGATTCTATCAATTTCTTTCCTTTTGTAAATTTCATATAGTGATTTCAGGTATTACATGTTCAATTGTTGCTATTAATCTAGTTAAAAAATTGTTGAACCTTCAGTTTCTTCGTGCTGTGGTATGCTTTAATTGATTATGCTTGAACTGTGCAGGGGAACTATTTTTTATTACTGACAGGAAGAGTGGGTATTGGAATCTCTATAAATGGGTAAATAGCATACTTTAACATGTCAGTTTTGCCTTAAGTTATTGCAAAGAGTATAAGAACAGTATACTCACTTTAACATTGTCTGAACATGTTGTCTCAATAGAAAACAGTTTTTAATTTTTGCTCAACCGGCCTGCGGTTTTTTGGCGTCAAAGAACAGTATACTCAGTCTAATGTTGCTTGAACATGCTGTCTTGTTGGACATCAGTTATTTGGTGTCAATTGGCATTCATTATCTATATATATTGTAATACATTTTTTCTTTGGCTACAGGTTGAGTCTAATAATGAGGTCATATCAGTTTATTCCTTGGATGCTGAGTTTTCCAAACCATTATGGGTTTTTGGCATGAATTCTTATGAATTTATTCAGAGTAATGAACAAAAAAACGTAATTGCTTGCAGCTATAGGTAAGAACCAGGTTTGGTTGTTTAATTTATCTTGATTTGACTTGTGATTTGTAATCACTAATATATATGCAATTGAGTTTAAGTTTTCGATGTTTGCATGTAGGCAGAATGGGAGGTCATATCTTGGAATTCTGGATGATGCTGAGGGCTCATTTTCTCTGCTTAATATTCCTTTCACGGATTTGGATAATATTGTACCTCTTACAAACCTTATCCTTTCTAAGTTTCTGTGCTAAAGTTGTTAAGTGTCTAACCATTATGGATTTTTAAAATTTCCAAATTTGTCCTTGCAGACTTTGGGGATCAATTGCCTATACGTGGAAGGGGCATCAGGATTGCATCCGTCATCTGTTGCTAAGGTGTGCTTTGATGTCCCATATCATAAAATACATCTCTCTATTGCCAGACAAAGGCTATTGTTTCGGACATTGAAACTACTCTGTCTAGTTTCTTTATTCCTTTTTTTTTTTTTCGGTGCAGGTAACTTTAGATGACCATAAATCGAAGGAAGTTGAATTCAAGATTATTTGGTCGTCTTCACCTGATTGTTTAAAATACGAGTCGTACTTTAGTCTACCCGAATTAGTTGAATTCCCAACAGAAGTTCCTGGTCAAACTGCCTTTGCATACTATTACCCACCATCAAATCCAAATTACCAAGCTTCTCAGGATGAAAAGCCTCCACTGTTATTGAAAAGCCATGGTATGCATATTTTCATACTTCTGATTCATAAATTGCCCTCAGTGAGCCTCTCATTTTAAACTAAAGGATTTAATTGTTTATATGTCTCTATGAGAATTTACATAGATCAGGGAACATAGGATAACTTATTGTAGAGGAGATCATATCATTAAAAATTTACCTACACCAGTCTCAAGTAATCTTATGTCTTTTTGATTAGTTGACCTTGTTTGTTGTCAGATTCATCTGTTCTCTTGAATGTGTAGATGAACTGTTCCTGTAAATAGAATTTGTTATAGCATTTTTTTTCTTTATTTACTGCAGGAGGGCCCACTGCTGAATCACGTGGAATATTAAATCTAAGTGTTCAGTACTGGACTAGTCGTGGTTGGGCATTTGTCGATGTTAACTATGGTGGAAGCACTGGTTTGTTCTTAACCTTATATTATATTTTGCTTTAAATTTTATCCTAATGGGATTTTTTTGTTGTTGCAAATTGATGGTGCTAGTAACACATCCCCTTGTTTATAAATCCTGAGTTTTTTCTCTCTGATTAGTCTCAACATTTCAAACTTTATTTATTTATTTATTTTCACATTTGTGGTTCTTAATGGAGTTAGTTTGGCCAGAAAAAGAAATTCCTTTCAAATTACATTCATTATATCTTAGACAATGGGTTTTAAGGTTATGGCAGAGAATATCGTGAACGTCTGTTGAAGAAATGGGGGATTGTGGATGTAAACGATTGCTGCAGCTGTGCGAAATATCTGGTATTCTTTTATCCTCCTCCCCTTTCCTGAATGGCAGTGATGAATTTGATAGAACACACATCAATCCATGGTATATATATTTTGTTACCTAGGTAAATTCTGGAAAGGTAGATGAGGATCGGCTTTGTATTACTGGGGGCTCTGCAGGTGGGTACACAACCTTAGCTGCTCTTGCTTTTAGAGACACCTTCAGGGCCGGAGCTTCCTTGTATGGTGTGAGTGCCTTATTCTATACTTTTAGTTTATCATTCTTTTTTTTTTTTGGACGACAATTTCAGAAGCAACCACTTGGAAATTTTGCAAGAGATTTAAAGAGCTGAACCACTGTACCCTTTTCTGGTGTGATGATTTATCATAAACTTCTAGTTGGTGACTGGATTATGTTTCTAGCGGTGACAATTTTTCATATGACCTGGAAATATGACACTTTTTTTGTTTGTCATATTGGTTCATGAACAGGTAGCCGACTTAAACATGTTGAGGGCAGAAACTCACAAATTTGAATCTCATTATATTGATAATCTTGTTGGTAAGTCAGAAGATGACATTTGATGCATTACTTAGTTCTTCTATTCGTATCAATATCATTTGAAATAGGGGGCAAATTTTAACTGGTTGCAGGTAGTGAAGAGGATTACTTTAATAGGTCACCAATCAACTTTGCTGATAAATTTTCATGCCCGATAATCTTATTCCAAGGTTTGGAAGACAAGGTAAGCAGATCTGGCCATTTCTTTTTCTTTTTCATACTACAGTATACCATATCACTATGTAATAACCAGAGATTGAGAATTCGGCACTAAGGAAATGGGCAATTTGTTGGTAAAATTGTGGTACCCTTGGGTTTTATGCTCTTCAGGGTTAAGTTTGGAAAGTACACATTATTTTGTAGGTTGTACCCCCAGATCAAGCTCGTAAAATTTACCATGCTTTGAAGGAAAAGGGTTTGCCTGTTGCTCTTGTGGAGTATGAAGGAGAACAACATGGTTTCCGCAAGGTATTTTCTATTCTATTTTCCATTTTGTGTATTTTACAAATTGAAATGATTGGAAAGAGTAGATTGATCTTATTCTTGTATTGTACACAGGCTGAGAACATTAAGTTCACACTGGAACAGCAAATGGTTTTCTTTGCACGTTTAGTTGGACACTTCGAGGTTGCAGATGAGATTACTCCTATCAAAATTGATAATGTCGACTAAGCATTTATTTAAGGGGTGCCTCATGCTGGAATCTTCAGCCTATGGTTTTATACGAAGAAATAGGTTTGCAGTGGCGAAGACATGTTGGGGCCAATGGGGTCTACCGTCTACTGACCCCTATAGCTTTTTAAAATTATACTTACTGATAATGAAGTAGATGTTTGTACAAATCTGTCTAAGTTTGTTTTAATCTCGGATTGATCATTTTGAGTTCTTATCTCTTTAATCTATTTCTAAAATAAAATAAAAATAAAAATTTTATATTTTTTTTTGGCAATAATCTCTTTAAATTTAAAAATGTATATCAATTTTGTAGAAGTGAGTTAGACTAAAGAGGGTCAATTGGCTGGTTGGCCTCAATTGCCTTTTCTACTTATCTTTAGGCATATAATAGGTATTAATATAATAAGTCTTTCCTTTTTCAGAGCTTGTTTTTAGTCAAAAAAATTTTCAAAATTGAAAATAGCATCTGGTACGGCTAATATGAGAAACAAAATATAAGAAAAAAGTGAGCAACAATATTTCTAAGAGTTGGGTTTATTTCAATCCTATATTAGTTTTACAATTTTGTTAAATTTAACTCTAGAATGTGTTGTGCTTTACTTGTCCCTCGTATTAGCTAAACTCTTAAAATAAATAATAAACTAATTTATTACAAAAGACATGTAGTTTATAAATATCAACACTAACTTAAAAGGAGGTGAATGATGTCCTGTCAGTGCCTATATAAGTCCACTTAATTGTGCGATATTTTAAAAAACTTTAAATGTGACTTTCTTCAACAAAACAAAAATATATATATTTTGAATGTGATCATCAATAAATTTATGATAACCAAATACAAATTTGTATATCTAGTGGACTACCAATGTAAAGAAAAACTATGAAATGATTCATTATTTGGATATATTTAAACTATTGGAAAAAATGAAAAGAATTCATTTATAAACTATGCAACCAAACACATGTTGCATCATTTTAATTTGTATATATTGTAGGCCAATCATAGAGATTTGGATCTTCCGAACAAATTGCAAGATAGATTTAATAATATGATCCCTTTTACTTTTTATAAAAGAAAAAAAAAATCTCTTAAGGAGAGACCCTATGTATAATATAGTCACTCTGTCCTAAGGAGACCCTATATATAAACTATATAGTTGAAACTTGATCTATATAGGCTATAGCTGATATACATAAGCTTTGACATCCACCTTTCTCACTTCTAGAAGTTGACAATATTATTCGTCTACCGTCCCTTATATTCTATTAGTACACCCTAAATTTTTTGTTGGTACACCCTAAAGGAGATATTATAAAACTAGAGTTAAAAATTGAGTCATTTGGTTCGTCTTCTCTCTAGAATATCTACTTCCTCTACCATTGTTTCATAGACATCCATTGCGACTTGCGAGCATTTTAATCACTCCCAAAATAAATATTAAAAATTAAAAATTAAAAATTGATGGCAGTTGTCCTACCATGACGTGTTGACCTTCATGATTGATGAATTAGGATAACCAAATACCATCAAAGTCAATTAAACAAAAAGGAATATTAATGGGTCTATGTCAGATAGTGTTGTATGATTTGTTGGTATCTCCTAGTGTTGTTGTTTAATGGATAAGGGTGCTATAAGTTAGAATTTCTAATTTTTAAATTTTAGCTAATTTTAGCAAATTACCTTGTAACTTAGTGGTATAACTCTCCTCTTGTGATTCTATATCCAACAAACAAATATAAATCTTCCTTTCTTCTTTAATGAATTGATTAATTCTTACTAGGGTCAGGAGCTCCTATACTTATCTTAATCAATAGTCTAAGAAGGATTGTTTGAGTTTTTTTAACAAATGGTACATAAATTATTACATATAAATTACTGTATGAGTAATGTTATTTGTACATATTTATATGATCAAATTAACACTTTATAAAAATTAATAAGCATTTCTCAAAATAATATAGAGACAATTGGATATAGGAATTTGATAATGTACGCTTTCAGTATATTCATACAATTACAATATACAACAAAAATACAAAATATTCTCAACAATGAATTAAACAATATTGGGAGATAGAAGCGTTCAAGAAGATCGTGAAAGAGAGCCAAAGCCATTGGCAAGGGCACTGACAGCTGGATTAAAGGCCAACCTGCCCAAAATTCCCTGCTTGTAGGGCAAAAAGGTCTTTTTCTTCATGTCCTCGGACACTGCTTTGTTGACAGTGTAATGCAACTCGTGGGCCGAAACAGAGCCTCTCCTCTCGGAGCTCGAACCCGAGGCTGGGCTGTATGTGGACCTTAAGCTTGAGCACTCGTTCTTCATTTCTTCGCTTTTCCTGAACATCGTCGCGTACTTCCTGAATGGATCCATGTCTGTTGCTCGTCCTTCCGATTTGCTCCGAAACAGTAGAAAATCTCTCAGCCTCCATTTTCTCGACGACGACGACGCCTTAGACGACGTCGGATTACAGGCTGTAGTTACAGATAATGGACCTGAAGCTTTGCTCGCCAACTGTTTGTTGTTTTGCCTCTCTGACACCTCCTGTTGTTGTTGTTGTTGTATTTTTTCATCTTCTTCCCATTGATACTGGGAAACCTTCAAAGGGGACAGCGATCTCGCTGCTCTACGACCGGAAATTGAGAACGACAAGGTTTGAGGAGCTCTGTCTCTTCCTCTAGTTTGATGGTCAGCTCCGGAAACGTTTCGGGTGGTTTCTATTCGGGTCGACGACGACCCGAATGAATGATTATCTTTATCCCGTTTATTCCGTCGAGGCGAAAGGACTTGACGGAGAAACGATGCGCTTCTGGGGGCGGTGGGTTTGGCGACTTTGGGACCCACTTGCGGCGGAGGTGGTGGCGTATAAGGTCGTAAAACGCCGCCGTCGAAAAGCTCTTCAGCTGAGAGAGAAGTTCGCTCTACCTCCTCGCTAACATCAAACGCGAAGTCGTCCTCAAACTTGGGTTTATTAGACGATTTGGGTGATTTGGGCTTAGACGCAGAGTCGTGTTCATCAACATCTTCCCAGTTACTGATGGTGTTGAACTCATCGAACTCTCTGTAAAACTCGGTGATGTGAGATGGGCTGGTGGGTGCACTGAGGAAGTTGTAGTCGCCGAAGCGTCTTGGGGTGGAAGGGGCAGTGATGCAAGGGGAAGATCGAGCGCTGTTAAAGTCGAAATCCATGGTGGGTCTGGTTGGTATCACCACCTCCATGATCGTTGGAACGATCTTCTTTAAATTGGTTGCTTGTTGTGATTGTGTTGAGGTGAGTTTCAAAGTTTGGTTTGGGAACAGAGTCAGATTGAAAAATGAGATAGAGTGAATATTATTTATACAAAGTGAAGAGGGATGAGGCAGAGGAAGGAACAGAGAAATGAGGAAAGGTAGATATTGTTGACCATCAACAACATTAGGAGCCGCCTTCTAATACTTTTAAGCTAATGATGCGCTTGCTTTCTATTATTACTTCTGCTATAATTAAACACATTCATTTCAATACCCTCACATCACATTTGTTAATTATACTTACATTTTTTTTTTTTTTTTNTTCAAGTAGAGGCCAGATAGTAGACGTGGACCTACCAAATATGAACTTTACAATACTAACTTGATTATGTGGTATTTTTCTTTTAAATATTGGGAAAGATTCTATGTTGATTTTCATTTCCATGTCATCACTAAATTGGGTTTATTCATTTGTTATATGAGTATATTCAATGACTCAGTCTAAAGTTTAGTATGAAAAAATGAATTATTTTGTATGTTATGCCATCGAACTCAACAATCTAAACCTTTGTGTGAATATATAATCATATTTAACAGTTTAATCTAAATCTTAATAAGAACAACCAATCTAACACCATATTCAAGCATTGAAAAATAGAGTTATAACCATACTTAAATTTATAAACAATAAAGAATGGAACTCATGGCGCAATGCATGTCATCACCAAAAATAGAGTTATAACCATACTTAAATTTATAAACAATAAAAAAAGGAACTCATGGCGCAATGCATGTCATCACCAATTACACCTGTTGCTTTTTCTCCAAGCTTGGTTTGAACTTTGAACACACAAGCATGCAGTCAAAGGATTGAGTTGCCTCACCTGAGATGTGTCACTAAATAATGGCTATGAGTTTGGTATGTACTTATAAAGTTCGACCGAGACAACAAGAATAAATGATAACATGGGGCACATGACTAGGATTTGGTTGCTTGTGAATTACATGGAAAGCATGCAAAAGAAAATTCTTTGAACTCTCTTTTTTTTTTCCTATGGGTGCGAGCTGATGATAAAGAAGTAAATTTTAAGACAAAAAAAAAGAGTCGTGCATAATTGGTTCCCATTATTTTGGACACAATGTAGTGGAGGTATGGTTATCCTATAAGAACAAAATAATTGCGCTTAATTAATTACATTTTGTACGTATTCTTTATTTTTCTCCTACACCTAAAATTCTAAATTCAAATCTCCTCTAAACCCATATGAAGCAATAATCTGTTTGATTTTGGATGCCCATTTACTTAGAAAGATCTGCTCGAATAAAATATACTACATGCATGAGTTAAATTAAAAAAAAAAAAACTTAATTAATAGCTATGAATTGGAATATGAGAATCCTATTTTTGGAAGGTCTTAAATTGATGGTTAAAAAAACGTGCGTATAAAATCAATGTTAGATTGATTCATGACTTCTAGAATTTAAAGCTTGATTTTCTTCCTTCTCTTTGTTTGAATTAAAAGCATATTTTTCTTGAAGCATACAAACTACATATGGGTAAAATTATATGCTTAAATATCGGAGATTGAAGATTGAAGACTGAAGGGTAGTAAGGTTTGGTGCAGCTATGTGGGGCTTTAGGGCCCCAAAAGGTATCTAACGCTGACAAATTGGCCACACAAATCGGAAGTTGTGACAAAATCCTGCGCCCCTTTTTTTGATTTTTTGATGAAAAAAGCCAGATTTGGTACTTGGTAGGGAACAACTGAACAAGATCAATCTTATCAGAACAATATGTGTATAATTTATTGAGGTCTTTCTGATCTTTCTGGAAATCAAACGTAAAACTAATCTCATCTTAACCCTCATCTCGATCACCCTCCAACACTTAACAAGCTAATCCCAAAAACTTATGTCTCATCTTTCTTCGATTCCTAACTTTATGGTGCTAGTCACATATTCGCACAGTACTAATTAACAGCACATGCATGGGGTTGGTGTCGGTTTGGACTTAGAGACTGTGTAAAGTAGTGATTGGACAATGTCGCCGCCCAAGACTCAACCTATAGTGTACATGCACATATAATGCATTCACGTTTTTGTGCTCATTTTTTTAATATTATTCTTCTGAATATAATGATATAGTATATATATATTTTATTTATAAAATTTCTCATAGGTCCACTACACACATAGTATTTTATTGATTTAAATTGTTTATTTTTTAAATTTTTATTCAAATATCATCATTGTAAAACATATTAAACAAATCAAAACCCATTAATCTATTTAAATTATTAATCAAATAAATAGAAAAACGAAATATTTCTACGAACACTTAAAAATATGGCTATTTTTTTTTAAAATCAAACAAGTAAATGATTTTAAATTTAGTTAATTTTTTTGCCAAGAAAATCTTTAAATGAAGACTTAAAATATAGACCATTTCAATTTTTAAAATACAATATGAAGTAAGCCTCAAGAAAGACCATATAATATATATATATAAGCATTACTAGGTAGATAAGCATCGCCGTCCACTTCCTTGTTTGATTTTGAAATTAATTAATTAATTTCATTTGGCTGGATTCTTCTGTTTATTTTCTGAGCAAAGTACAATTAATATTATTATTTACCTAATATATATACACACACATAAGCTAGCAGATAAATTTATTATACATATATATATATATATATATATATATATACAGGCCCTTTCAGGTGTGGGATGAGGTGGATCTCCATTCATTTTCATTTAAATCAAATCCAACGCTTTAAATTAAAACATGCTTTCAGACTTAAAATAACCCGGTTTACTATTCCTAAACCGGTTCAACCCCTTAACCCCTCCTCCCTCTTCAGTTATACAGACTCTCTGCCTTCTCCCATGTCCACTGCAAGCCCAGACGCGACACCCAATGCGTAAGAAGACCTCCCACAGGGAACCCAGGCCACACAGGTATGGTTTCCATGTTGGTTTTCATTATTTAGGGATTTAGTTGTTTGTTTTCATTATTTAGGGATTTCGTTTTTTATTTTTGAGGATCTCTATTTTACATCTGGTTGTTATTCGTCTTTTTTTGGTTCCTTAATCCAATTGTTTTTTTTTTTTTCACCCCTTATTTTTTTCACCCCTTATTACTTTTTTAAATGATTGGTTTCTAGCCTAGATTTTTATATGGTTCTTAATTGTTTTGTTAGGTGGAAAATGAAGGCGGGGGGGCCTTGTATAAATGTAAACCCAAGTGGGAGCTCTTGTGTTGTCTCTTTATACATGAAGGTTAGCAGGGACATGAATGAAGACGTAATCAAATCGAATTTACAACAGTTTCCTTTGACAAAGGATGTATTCATATATATTATATATACACTATTTATTAGTATATTTGTGTTATTTGAAAAATTCCACCTGCAGTTCTACAAATAAGAAAAAGAAAAAGAAAAAAAAAAGACCATCTAGAAACGACGACAGCTCATGGAGTGCGTTGAATTTGAACTACCGTTTGGTCGATAAGTAATAACAAATCTGGAAGGCACGCACATGACTGCACATTTATAATTAATTAAAACAATATATGCATGCATCTTATTCGTACGTGTGTGTATGCAATTTATTAAAATCGAGAACAATTTGCTTACAAGTAACGTTATAACTGAGGCTGCATGTTACTGTCATGAGTCATGACATAATTAAACACGTAAACAATGAGTAAATTAATGAGGCTTTTAGATTTTAGTTCTTCAATAAGATTAGATATTGAATAAAACCTGATGTAAGATTGAAAATTAAATTTAGTCCTTTGACTATGTACACATCAGCAACTATATTAAAGTTTATATTTATTTATTTTCTAATATTATTATTAGTTTATTTATTCCCAAAATACCTTGTGATTTATTAATATTTGATTGATTTTTTTATATTCCATAATCGTAGGAGTCAATGAAGAATTAATTGATTTATCTTGATTTACTCCTCTAATATTACAAGATAATTATACCTAAAAAAGCAAATTATACCCAAAAAAAATTTAATGATTAAGACTAAAAATTATTA